>CAEFZP010001020.1:0-26205 GCA_903064625.1 Mallotus villosus
CTCCTCAGCTAACTCCGGCTAGCTCCTCAGCTAACTCCGGCTAGCTCCTCAGCTATCTCCGGCTAGCTCCTCAGCTAACTCCGGCTAGCTCCTCAGCTAACTCCAGCTAGCTCCTCAGCTAACTCCTGCTAGCTCCCGCTGCAGACAGCTCCCGCTGCCTCTCACACACTCGACTGACAGAGCAGTGGTCTATTCCAGCAAATGTGCCAGTGATTAGATGTTTTATTCATTGAGAGAGTCTTTCTCATCTGTCTGGTTTGATCTGTGCTAAAGTCGACCTCTTGAAGAATGATCGACTGGGGGTGGAACTTGACAAGGGACCTTCTCAGGAACACACACACACAGGACCACCCCCCTCACACACACACGAACACACACACACACAGGACCCCCCTCACACACACAGGAACACACACACACAGGACCCCCTCCCTGTGGTGTCTGTGTGGGTGGAGCTGCTCGTTCCTCAGGATGCAGAGCAGGTGTCGTGGGAGAACCCTGTACTGTCATGTTCATTCTAGAACTCTCCTTTCTTCTCTTGACTAGAATCTTATTGGCGGTAAAAGGACAGCAATGCACTTTCTTTGAACTCACACACCACACAAAAATACATTTTTAAATGCTTTCGATGTTGTGTTGTCCCTCTGGCCCTGTCCCAGTGCATTGTGGGTAATGTGATGTGACAGCAGGGTGGTACAGAGCTGGATCAGCGTGTGTGTGTGTTGTGGGTGTGTGTGTGTGTGTGTGTGTGGTGTGTGTGTGTGTGTGTGAGAGAAAATGTGTGTGTTTTTTGGTGTGTGTGTGTGAGGGAGAGAGGGAGAGAGCAACATACAGTCCACACGGATTAGAGGGCAGAGGGGAAGTTAGGGGCAAGATAATGGCTGAAAGCCTGTGGTGTGTCTGTGTGTTTGTATGTGTCGTGTGTGTCTGTGTGTCTGTGTGTGTCTGTGTGCAGCTAGTAAGCACACATTCAGTGTGTGTCCTTTCCCAGGTCATATTTTTAAGCATCAGTGTGTGTGTGTCTTTTGTTGCCTGGGCCATATTTAGAGGATCAGAATGTGTGTGTGTGTGTGTGGGTGTGTGTGTGTGTGCAGGGTGTGTGTGTGGGGTCTTTGTCCAGGCCATATTAAGAGGATCAGAGTGGTGTGTGTGTGGTGTGGAGTGTGTGTAGGTGGCCTCTTAGCCTAGAATAAGATGGTGGGAAAGCTGGAGAAGACAGAGTGATGAATAATGGATGAGGAGATTACACTCCAGGAACACGCAGTTTCCTCCTCTTCCTGCTTCTACATGCTCAGAAGAGACCGGAAACAACCGAGAGGAGAACGGAAGAAAAAGCGAAATATATGGAGATTAATTTGTGTGTGTGTGTGAACAAATTCCATGTTAATGCTGTAGAATCCTCTGGTGAATGCCCTGAGGAGAGGAACAGGAAGTTGTGAATGCCCTGAGGACAGGACAGGAAGTTGTGAATGCCCTGAGGACAGGAACAGGAAGTTGTGAATGCCCTGAGGACAGGAACAGGAGTTTGTTTTCCCTCAGGTGATATATGCATCAGCATATTTAGTTTGTGTTGTTTGTCCCAACTCTACTGTAGGGGTTGTGTGTGCTACAGGTGATGATAGTCCACGATGTGAGACATGAACCATGATTAGTCCCAGCTGGGCTTCCCCTCCTGTGTGGGGTTAGGGTTAGTACCTCCTGTGTGGGGTTAGGGTTAGTACCTCCTGTGTGGGGGAGAGGGTATGGTTAGTACCGGTCCTGTGTGGGGTTAGGGTTAGGGTTAGTACCTCCTGTGTGTGAGAGAGGGTTAGGGTTAGTACCGGATCCTGTGTGGGGAGAGTGTGGGAGAGAGGGAGAGAGAGGTGGAGCTCATCTCAGCTGAAGCACCCTGGAGAGGCTCCAGAGAAACACTGCAGAGAGAAAACACATGCAGAGAGAGAAACACATGCAGAGAGAGAAACCATGCAGAGAGAGAAACACATGGAGAGAAACACATGCAGAGAGAGAAACACATGCAGAGAGAGAAACACATGCAGAGAGAGAAACACATGCAGAGAGAGAACACATGCAGAGAAACACATGCAGAGAGAGAAACACATGCAGAGAGAGAACACATGCAGAGAGAGAAACACATGCAGAGAGAGAGAAACACATGCAGATAGAGAGAAACACATGCAGAGAGAGAAACACATGCAGAGAGAGAGAACACATGCAGAGAGAGAACACATGCAGAGAGAGAACACATGCAGAGAGAGAAACACATGCAGAGAGAGAAACACATGCAAGAGAGAAACACATGCAGAGAGAGAAACACTGCAGAGAGAGAACACATGCAGAGAGAGAAACACATGCAGAGAGAGAACACATGCAGAGAGAGAACACATGCAGAGAGAAACACATGCAGAGAGAGAAACACATGCAGAGAGAGAAACCCATGCAGAGAGAGAACACATGCAGAGAGAGAAACACATGCAGAGAGAGAAACACATGCGATAGAGAGAAACACATGCAGAGAGAGAAACACATGCAGAGAGAGAGAAACACATGCGAGAGAGAAACCCATGCAGAGAGAGAACACATGCAGAGAGACCTCATAGAACACTGCAGAGAGAAACACATGCAGAGAGAGAAACACATGCAGAGAGAGAAACACATGCAGAGAGAGAAACACATGCAGATAGAGAGAACCACATGCAGAGAGAGAAACACATGCAGAGAGAGAAACACATGCAGAGAGAGAAACACATGCAGAGAGAAACACATGCAGAGAGAGAACCATGCAGAGAGAGAAACACATGCAGAGAGAAACACATGGCAGAGAGAACACATGCAGAGAGAGAAACACATGCAGAGAGAGAAACACATGCAGAGAGAGAAACCCATGCAGAGAGAGAAACACATGCAGAGAGAGAAACACATGCAGAGAAAACATCAGAGAGAGAAACACATGCAGAGAGAGAAACACATGCAGAAGAGAAACACATGCAGAGAGAGAAACACATGCAGAGAGAGAAACACATGCAGAGAGAGAAACACATGCAGAGAGAAACACATGCAGAGAGAGAAACACATGTCAGAGAGAGAAACACATGCAGAGAGAGAAACACATGCGAGAGAGAAAACATGCAGAGAGAGAAACACATGCAGAGAGAGAACACATGCAGAGAGAGAAACACATGCAGAGAGAAACACTGCAGAGAGAACACATGCAGAGAGAGAAACACATGCAGAGAGAGAAACACATGCATAGAGAGAGAAACACATGCAGAGAGAGAAACACATGCAGAGAGAGAAACACATGCAGAGAGAAACACATGCAGAGAGAGAAACACATGCAGAGATGAGAAACACTGCAGAGAAACACATGCAGAGATAGAAACACATGCAGAGAGACACATGCAAGAGAAACACATGCAGAGAGAGAAACACATGCAGAGAGAGAAACACATGCAGAGAGAGAACACTGCAAGAGAGAAACACACTGCAGAGAGAGAAACACATGCAGAGAGAGAAACACATGCAGAGAGAGAAACACATGCAGAGAGAGAAACACATGCAGAGAGAGAAACACATGCAGAGAGAGAAACACATGGAGAGAGAGAAACACATGCAGAGAGAGAACACATGCAGAGAGAGAACACATGCAGAGAGAGAAACACATGCAGAGAGAGAAACACATGCAGAAGAGAAACACATGCAGAGAGAAACACATGCAGAAGAAACCATGCAGAGAGAGAAACACATGCAGAGAGAGAAACACATGCAGAGAGAGAACACTGCAGAGAGAAACCATGCAGAGAGAGAAACACATGCAGAGAGAGAAACACGAGAAACACATGCAAGAGAGAAACACATGCAGAGAGAAACACATGCAGAGAGAGAAACACATGCAGAGAGAGAACACATGCAGAGAGAGAAACACATGCAGAGAGAGAAACACATGCAAGAGAGAAACACATGCATAGAGAGAACACATGCAGAGAGAGAACACATGCAAGAGAGAAACACATGCAGAGAGAAACACATGCAGTAGAGAAACACATGCAGACCTGAGAGAGAAACACATGCAGAGAGAGACCATGCAGAGAGAAACCATGCAGAGAGAGAACACATGCAGAGAGAGAAACACATGCAGAGAGAAACACATGCAGAAGAGAAACACATGCAGAGAGAGAAACACATGCAGAGAGAGAAACACATGCAGAGAGAAAACACATGCAGAGAGAGAAACACATGCAGAGAGAGAACACATGCAGAGAGAGAAACACATGCAGAGAGAGAAACACATGCAGAGAGAGAAACACATGCGAGAGAAACACATGCAAGAGAGAAACACATGCAGAGAGAGAAACACTGAGAGAGACACTGCAGAGAGAGAAACACATGCATAGAGAGAAACACATGCAGAGAGAGAAACACATGCAGAGAGAGAACACATGCAGAGAGAAACACATGCAGAGAGAGAAACACATGCAGAGAGAGAAACACATGCAGAGAGAGAAACACATGCAGAGAGAGAACACATGCAGAGAGAGAAACACATGCAGAGAGAAACACATGCGAGAGAAACACATGCAGAGAGAGAAACACATGCAGAGAGAGAAACACATGCAGAGAGAGAAACACATGCAGAGAGAGAAACACATGCAGAGAGAGAAACACATGCAGATGAGAGAAACATGCAGAGAGAGAAACACATGCAGAGAGAGAAACACATGCAGAGAGAAACACATGCAGAGAGAGAAACACATGCAGAGAGAGAAACACATGCAGAGAGAAACACTGCAGAGAGAAACACATGCAGAGAGAGAACACATGCAGAGAGAGAACACATGCAGAGAGAACACATGCAGAGAGAGAAACACATGCAGAGAGAAACCATGAGAGAAACACATGCAGAGAGGAAACACATGAGAGAAACACATGCAGAGAGAGAAACACATGCAGAGAGAGAAACACATGCAGAGAGAGAAACACATGCGAGGAAACACTGCAGAGAGAAACACATGCAGAGAGAGAAACACATGCAGATAGAGAAAACACATGCGAGAGAGAAACACATGCAGAGAGAAACACATGCAGAGAGAGAAACACATGCAGAGAGAGAAACACATGCAGAGAGAGAGAAACACATGCAGAGAGAGAAACACATGCAGAGAGAGAAACACATGCAGAGAGAGAAACACATGCAGAGAGAAACACATGCAGAGAGAGAAACACATGCAGAGAGAGAAACACATGCAGAGAGAGAAACACATGCAAGAGAGAAACACATGCAGAGGAGAAACACATGCAAGAGAGAAACACATGGAGAGAGAGAACACATGCAGAGAGAGAGAAACACATGCAGAGAGAGAACACATGCAGAGAGAGAACACATGCAGAGAGAGAAACACATGCAGAGAGAGAAACACATGCAGAGAGAGAAACACATGCAGAGAGAGAAACACATGCAGAGAGAGAAACACATGCAGAGAGAGAACACATGCAAGAGAGAAACACATGCAGAGAGAGAAACACATGCAGAGAGAAACACATGCAGAGAGAGAAACACATGCAGAGAGAGAAACACATGCAGAGAGAGAAACACATGCAGAGAGAGAAACACATGCAGAGAGAGAAACACATGCAGAGAGAGAAACACATGCAGAGAGAGAAACACATGCAGAGAGAGAAACACATGCAGAGAGAGAAACACATGCAGAGAGAGAAACACATGCAGAGAGAGAAACACATGCAGAGAGAGAAACACATGCAGAGAGAGAAACACATGCAGAGAGAGAACACATGCAGAGAGAGAAACACATGCAGAGAGAGAAACACATGCAGAGAGAGAACACATGCAGAGAGAGAAACACATGCAGAGAGAGAAACACATGCAGAGAGAGAAACACATGCAGAGAGAGAAACACATGCAGAGAGAAACACATGCAGAGAGAGAAACACATGCAGAGAGAGAAACACATGCAGAGAGAGAAACACATGCAGAGAGAGAAACACATGCAGAGAGAGAAACACATGCAGAGAGAGAAACACATGCAGAGAGAAACACATGCAGAGAGAGAAACACATGCAGAGAGAAACACCATGCAGAGAAACACATGCAGAGAGAAACACATGCAGAGAGAAACACATGCAGAGAGAGAAACACATGCAGAGAGAGAAACACATGCAGAGAGAGAAACACATGCAGAGAGAGAAACACATGCAGAGAGAGAAACACATGCAGAGAGAGAACACATGCAGAGAGAGAAACACATGCAGAGAGAGAAACACATGCAGAGAGAGAAACACATGCAGAGAAACACATGCAGAGAGAAACACATGCAGAGAGAGAAACACATGCAGATAGAGAAACACATGCAGAGAGAGAAACACATGCAGAGAGAGAACACATGCAGAGAGAGAAACACATGCAGAGAGAGAGAACACATGCAGAGAGAGAAAACACATGCAGAGAGAGAGAAACACTGCAGAGCAGAAACACTGCAGAGAAGAGAAACACATGCATAGAGAGAAACACATGCAGAGAGAGAAACACATGCAGAGAGAGAAACACATGCAGAGAGAAACACATGCAGAGAGAGAACCCATGCAAGAGAGAACACATGCAGAGAGAAACACATGCAGAGAGAAACACATGCAGAGAGAAACACATGCAGAGAGAGAAACACATGCAGAGAGAAACACATGCAGAGAGAGAAACACATGCAGAGAGAGAAACACATGCAGAGAGAAACACTGCAGAGAGAAACACATGCAGAGAGAAACACATGCAGAGAGAGAAACACATGCAGAGAGAGAAACACATGCAGAGAGAAACACATGCAGAGAGAAACACATGCAAGAGAGAACACATGCAGAGAGAGAAACACATGCAGAGAGAAACACATGCAGAGAAACACATGCAGAGAGAGAAACACATGCAGAGAGAGAAACACATGCAGAACCATCAGAGAGAGAAACACATGCAGAGAGAAACAGCAGAGAAACACATGCAGAGAGAGAAACACATGCAGAGAGAGAACACATGCAGAGAGAAACACATGCAGAGAGAAACACATGCAGAGAGAAACACATGCAGAGAGAGAAACACATGCAGAGAGAACACATGCAGAGAGAGAAACACATGCAGAGAGAAAACACATGCAGAGAGAAACACATGCAGAGAGAAACACATGCAGAGAGAGAAACACATGCAGAGAGAAACACATGCAGAGAGAGAAACACATGCAAGAGAGAGAACACATGCAGAGAAACACATGCAGAGGAGAAACACATGCAGAGAGAGAAACACATGCAGAGAGAAACACATGCAGAGAGAAACACTGCAGAGAGAGAAACACATGCAGAGAGAAACCACATGGAGAGAGAAACCCATGCAGAGAGAGAACACATGCAGAGAGAGAAACACATGCAGAGAGAGAAACACATGCAGAGAGAGAAACACATGCAGAGAGAAACACATGCAGAGAGAGAAACACATGCAAGAGAAACACACATGCAGAGAGAGAAACACATGCAGAGAGAGAAACACATGCATAGAGAAACCATGCAGAGAGAGAAACACATGCAGAGAGAGAACACATGCAGAGAGAGAAACACATGCAGAGAGAGAACACATGCAGAGAGAGAAACACATGCAGAGAGAAACACATCAGAGAGAGAAACACATGCAGAGAGAAACACATGCAGAGAGAGAACACATGCAGAGAGAGAAACACATGCAGAGAGAGAAACACATGCAAGAGAGAAACCACAGAGAGAAAACACATGCAGAGAGAGAAACACATGCAGAGAGAACCATGCAGAGAGAAACCATGCAGAGAGAGAAACACATGCAGAGAGAGAAACACATGCAGATAGAAACACATGCAGAGAGAGAAACACATGCAGAGAGAAGAAACACATGCAGAGAGAGAAACACATGCAGAGAGAAACACATGCAGAGTAGAGAACACATGCAGAGAGAGAACACATGCAGAGAGAGAAACACATGCAGAGAGAAACACATGCAGAGAGAGAAACACATGCAGAGAGAGAACACATGCAGAGAGAGAACACATGCAGAGAGAGAAACACATGCAGAGAGAAACCACATGCAGAGAGAGAAACACATGCAGAGAGAAACACATGCAAGAGAGAAACACATGCAGAGAGAGAAACACATGTAGAAAACACATGCAGAGAAACAACATGCAGAGAGAGAGAAACACATGCAGAGAGAGAAACACATGCAGAGAGAAACACATGCAGAGAGAGAAACACATGCAGAGAGAGAAACACATGCAGAGAGAGAAACACATGCAGAGAGAGAAACATCATGTGAAGAAAACTCCTTTGAGATTTACTCACCAGGCCGTGAAACCCTGAAAAAGACCCTGAAAAGACCCTAACACACACTTGAAACTAATATTCTCTTTTATTGTGCCTCTGTGTGTCTCCCTGTGTGTGTGTGTGTGTGTGTTTCCCCTGCGTGTGTGTGTGTGTGTTGTGTCTCCCTGTGGTGTGTGTGTGTGGTGTGTGTGTGTCTCCCTGCGTGTGTGTGTGTGTGTGTCTCCCTGCGTGTGGTGTGTGTGTGTGTGTGTGTCTCCCTGTGTGTGTGTGTGTGTGTGTGTGTGTGCGCGCCTGCAGACGTAGACGAGTGTGACGGGCTGGTTCAGTGCCATCTCCACTCTCACTGCCTCAACCTGCCGGGCTGTACCACTGTGAGTGCAGGAGCGGTTTCCATGACAATGGCTCCTACCTGCTTGATGGGAGTTCCTGCATTGGTGAGTGTTGATAACACAGACACCTCTCACACACCACTCACACGCACACCCACACACCTCACATGACACCACACACACACTCACATGAACACACACACCTCACATGAACACACTCCACACACACACACACACACACATGGAACACATGAACACACACACTGAACACACATCACACCCTCTCAGTCGTACCCAGTCCGATCTGACCGGTCAGCTCACACAAGCTATTTTGTGTTCGTTTATCCATCACACTGTCACCATCTGCTAGCATGGCATGACCTCCTCCTCTCGTCCTGCTCTGGTAGAGGAGGAGGGCTGGTGTGAAGGGTGTGGGGGAGAGAGAGGGAGAGAGAGGGAGAGGGAGACGAGAGGTGATGAGAGAGAGAGGGAGTGGAGAGTAGGACTTGTCATTGAACGATACTCTAGAGCGAGAGAGCGCGAGAGGGAGGGAGAGGGAGAGGGAGAGGGAGATGGAGAGGAGAGGGAGAGTCAGAGGGAGAGGGCAGAATGGTGCGCTGTGCGAGGGAGCAGGGTAGCTGTCTCTGTCTCTTTCCGAGGAGTCTCATTTGAGCTTTCTATCTTCTCTCATTTTCGCTCTCTCTGTTCTCGGCCCCTCTTCTCTACTCCACCTTTCTCTGTCGCCTCTATTCGCTGTCTCGTTTCTGCGCTCGTTTCGACCTTCTTGCCTGTTTCTCCCCTTTGCTCTCCATTCCCCGTCTGTTCTCCTGTCTTCCTCCTCTCTTGCTTTTCTCCTCTTTCATCTCTCCTTCCTCCAGTGCCGTGTGACAGTGCAGGCATGTTGGTTCCACCACATGTCCCTCCCTCCTCCCTCCTCCCTCCCTCCCTCCCTCCCTCCCTCCCTCCTCCCTCCCTCCCTCCCTCCCTCCCCTCGCCTCCCTCCCGCCCCTCCGTTCCCCTCCTCCTCCCTCCTCCCTCCCTCCCTCCTCTCTCCCTCCCTCCCTCCCTCCTCCCTCCCTCCCTCCCTCCTCCGTCCCTCCCTCCTCCTCCCATCGCTCCCTCCCTCCCTGTTCCCTCCCTCCCTCCCTCCCTCCCTCCCGTCCCTCCTCCCTCCCATCCCTCCTCCCTCCCTCGCTCCTCCCTCCCTCCCTCCCTCCCATCCTCCCTCCTCCCCTATCCCTCCCTCCCTCCCTCCTCCCTCCCTCCTCCCTCCGTCCCTCCCTCCCTCCACTCCCGTCCTCCTCCTCGCTCCCTCCCTCCTCCCCCTCCCTCCTCCCTCCTCCGCTCCTCCTCCCTGGATGGATGGGGGAATGGAATTGAGGGATAGAGGCTGGTGTAAGGGTGAGGCCTGCACCTCCTCTCTCTCTCTCCCTCCCCCTCTCTCCTCCCCATCCCCCCTCCCTCTCTCCCTTCACCTCCCTCCCTCTCCCTCCCTCTCTGCAGGACAGCAGCTGGGCTCTATCTGAACAAGATGATTTATCCAGCGCTTCAGGGAAAGATGGTTTTAATAACGATTGTGATAAAGATTAGGATAATACACTGCATGCAAACTCACACTGTCTTGTAGGAGTGTGTGTGTGTGTGTGGGGAGAGAGGGTGTGTGTTTTGTCTCGCTGTGATGTACATGACCTTTCCTTATGGCTGCCTGGAGTAATACAGAAGAGCCTGCCGCTGTCTCATTATCCACATCTGTCTCCCAAAGAGCCTTAAGTCAGCCTGATGTGTGTGTGTGTGTGTGTGTGTGTGTGCGTGTGTGCGTGGGTGTGTGTGTGTGTGTGTGTGTGGGCATGGGCATATACTTTTATACACGTGTTTGTGTTCGTAGGCATGCACTTTCCTACATGTGTGTGTGTGTGTGTGTGTGTGTGTGTGTGTGTGTGTGTGTGTGTAGAAGCTTGCTGTGTGCTGTAGCTACAGTCGGCAGTAGAATGCTCAGACTTTCCGCCATGACAACCATTAATCAGAGGCTAGCAGAGTTACGTCTGTCTCCACGACGACGCTTTCATTTAGTTTATGCAAATAGCGTGTCACATGTACAATAAATTGAGTCCATAGCTCTTTGTCGGTCAGAGCGGGGATGATGCAGAAGCCAATTAGAGTGTGTGTGTGTGACAGTGTGTGTGTGACAGTGTGTGTCAAAGCACTGCATGTGTGTGTGTGTTTGTGTGTCTATACAGTGTGTATGCGTGTGTGGAGTCTGTGTGCATGTGTGTATATGTTTATACGGTTGTGTGTGTATACAGTGTGTGTTGGTGTCTGTGCGAGTGTATACTGTGTGTGTGGTGTGTGTGCGAGTGTATACTGTGTGTGTTGGTGTGTGGTGTGAGTGTATACTGTGTGTGTGTGAGTGTATACTGTGGTGTGTTGGTGTATGTGTGAGTGTGTTGGTGTGTGTGTGAGTGTATACTGTGTGTGTTGGGTGGTGTGTGGAGTGTATACTGTGTGTGTGTGGTGTGTGTGCGAGTGTGTACTGTGAGTGTTGGTGTGTGTGTGAGTGTATACTGTGTGTTGGTGTGTGTGCGAGTGTATACTGTGTGTGTTGGTGTGTGTGCGAGTGTATACTGTGTGTGTGGTGTGTGTACTGTGTGTGTTGGTGTGTGTGTGAGTGTGTACTGTGTGTGTTGGTGTCTGTGCGAGTGTATACTGTGTGTGTTGGTGTGTGTGTGAGTGTATATGTGTGTGTGGTGGGTGTGTGTGCGAGTGTATACTGTGTGTTGTGTGTGTGCGAGTGTATACTGTGGTGTGTTGTGGTGTGCGAGTGTATACTGTGTGTGTTGGTGTATGGTGTGAGTGTGTTGGTGTGTGTGTGAGTGTATAATGTGTGTGTTGGGTGTGTGCGAGTGTGTACTGTGAGTGTTGGTGTGTGTGTGAGTGTGTACTGTGTGTGTTGGTGTTGGTGTGCGAGTGTGTACTGTGAGTGTTGGTGTGTGTGTGAGTGTGTACTGTGTGTGTTGGTGTGTGTGCGAGTGTGTACTGTGAGTGTTGGTGTGTGTGTGAGTGTATACGTGTGTTGGTGTGTGTTGCGAGTGTATACTGTGTGGTGGTGTTGGTTTGTGTGCCGCGAGTGAACTGTGTGTGTTGGTGTGTGTGTGAGTGTGTAGTGTGTGTGTTGGTGTGGTGTGTGAGTGTGTACTGTGTGTGTTGGTGTATGTGCGAGTGTATACGTGTGTGTTGGTGTGTGTGTGAGTGTATACTGTGTGTGTTGGTGTGTGTGCGAGTGTATACTGTGTGTTGGTGTGTGTGCGAGTGTATACTGTGTGTGTTGTGTGTGTGCGAGTGTATACTGTGTGTGTTGGGTGTAAGTGTGAGTGTATACTGTGTGTGTTGGTGTATGTGTGAGTGTGTTGGTGTGTGCGTGAGTGTATACTGTGTGTGTTGGTGTGTGTGTGAGTGTATACTGTGTGTGTTGGTGTGTGTGTGAGTGTATACTGTGTGTGTTGGTGTGTGTGTGAGTGTATACTGTGTGTGTTGGTGTGTGTGCGAGTGTGTACTGTGAGTGTTGGTGTGTGTGTGAGTGTGTACTGTGTGTGTTGGTGTGTGTGTGAGTGTATACTGTGTGTGTCTCCAGCCTCTCATCTCAGTGGGAGGAGCACAATTAAAAGTTAAGGTGGAAAATGACTTCTTAATAGCTTTCTTAGCCTTTCCTCATTGTGGAGCGGAGGAGGAGAGGAGGGGGAGAGGAGGAGAGGAGGAGGTGGAGGAGAGAGGAGGGGGAGAGGAGTGAGAGGAGGAGAGGAGAGGAGGAGGAGAGGGGGAGAGTGAGAGGAGGAGAGGATGAGAGGATGGAGAGGAGGGGCGAGAGGAGAGTAGGAGAGGAGAGGACAGACAGGGTAGAGACAGAGGGGGAGAGAGGAGAAAGAAGATTATTTCAAAGTGACCAGTGAAGTATTAAAATTGAAAGAAAAAGTAAGGTGCTAGTGAGAGGATCTGAGGAATCCAAAATGTTTTAATAATAGATTCTCTCTGTCTTCTTTCTCTCTGTGTGTTTTAGACGTTGACGAGTGCAGCATGCACACACACACCTGCTGGAACGACAGTGTGTGTGTGAACCTGCCCGGCGGTTTCGACTGTGTGTGTGACTCCGGACCGTCCTGCAGTGGAGACTGTCGTCTGGCGACGGAATCAGACTTAGCGGGCAGCAGTGGAGCCCCCTCAGGACCGCTGCTCCACCTGCACCTGCACGGTACACACACACACACCACACACAACACGTGTAACCCTAGCAGTGCTGTGCTGGGTGTGTAACTCTAGCTGTGCGTGTGTGTGTAACCCTGTGTGTGTGTTCCAGGACGGCCAGGTGTTCTGCAGGAGGAGAGAGTGTGACTGTGGGGATGTGTAACCTTGTGTGTGTGTGTGTTCCAGGACGGCCAGGTGTTCTGCAGGAGGAGAGAGTGTGACTGTGGGGACGCGGGCGTGGACCTGTTCTGCTGTGCAGAGTGTGACCAGAGACAGAGCAGTCAGTGTCTCCATCAGAGAGGACGCACGCTCTACCACAGCGGAGACTCCTGGGTCTACAGCTGCCAGCAGTGCCGGTGCCTGGTCAGTACACAGTCCAGCAGCAGCACAGCAGCACGCATAGTAGCCCCTTTGCCAACACCCCCAGTCGTTCTTTCGTCCGAAACACACATACTAAGCCCTTTGGTAAATTCAGCCCAAAACGTCATACCCTTTCGTTTTTGTTTCAAACTGAAAAATTCATACTCCCCGATTGGTCTGTTTTTGGCAAAAGCACGCATAGTAGCCCCTTTGCCAACACCCCCAGTGGTTCTTTCGTCCACAACACACATACTAACCTGGTAACTCAGGGTTACCTCATTAGAAAACCCCAAGGTCCAGGGTCCGGAACAGTGATGGTTTATTTTTCTGTCCCTTACCTCAAAATTCTGGGGTAATTTTTTTCAAAGCGTCTATGCTTTGTGTAATCGTGACATTTCACATGACCACTTTAGACAGGGCAACCGTCTCATTGCAGATTAAACACATCGGTCTTGTGGTCCCCACCGGCAGCACAAATACATACTTGTCAGCCCACTCTTTGATTTTTTGAACTTGGAAGTACACCAAGGTCCACATGGGCCTATGCTCAGCCCACAGTTTCCAGAAAGGTTCAAGGTTCAAGGTATCTTTATTATCCCCGAGGGGCAATTTGTTGTACAGCCCAGCAGTAGAGAAAGATGGCAAACATATAACATATAAGACAACAAATAACACAAACAGATCACATATTTACATGTGGTCATTGACCAGACTGATGGCAGCAGGCATAAATGATTTCTTCCACCGGTTAGTTCGGCAAGGTAGAAGCCTGTATCTGCGCCCTGATGGCAGCAGGGTAAACTCAGGGTACAGGGGATGGGTCGAGTCAGCCATGATTGAGCGGGCCTTCCTCAGTGACCTGACCTTATACAGGTCATTGAGGTTGCTCAATTGGGTTCCAGCAATCTTGCTGCACAGTTTTAACAAGTGCCTGCAGCCGATTTTTCTGCTTTACAGAAAGTGACCCGTGCCAGCAGACAAAACAAAAAAGAAAGGATGTGTGTGCATGTCGCCATGCTCGCGCGTGTGTCAAGGGGCAGGATGAGTCTATGAGAATGTGGAGCGTAATATGTGCCACTGATACAAAATCTTTCTTCAAATCCATCAAAACAGACACTGTTTGTTCGGCCTGTGGTCTGACTAGCCTGATCTAGCCGTGTTTAGTCTGGGGGCTGGGGTCTAAAATAACATAACTGTGGTTGTGGGGTTGCTGTGGTGACAGGTCTGTGGTTGTGGGGTTGCTGTGGTGACAGGTCTGATAATCAGCTGACAGCTTCTAAATTACAGCTGCGTGGCTGCCGTGGCAACCCACAGCCCAGCCCAGCAGGTCAACACAAACTGTTCTAATTGGATCAGCCGCCCTTCCTCATAGCTCCTGTTACTCACACACAGACCACTCCTCACTGCTAACACACAGACCACTCCTCACTGCTAACACACAGACCACTCCTCACTGCTAACACACAGACCACTCTCACTGCTAACACACAGACCACTCCTCACTGCTAACAGACAGAAACACACACAGACCACTCCTCACTGCTAACAGACAGAAACACACACAGACCACTCCTCACTGCTAACAGACAGAAAACACACACAGACCACTCCTCACTGCTAACAGACAGAAACACACACAGACCACTCCTCACTGCTAACAGACAGAAACACACACAGACCACTCCTCACTGCTAACAGACAGAAACACACACAGACCACTCCTCACTGCTAACAGACAGAAAACACACACAGCTCTGATTCAGGAAGTGTTGAACAGGACACATGAGAATGTGTTTCTACATGAGATGTAGTTACAGATGCAATCTGATGACTGAGACTTTTAAAACCTTTATTGTGCTCTGAGAGGTTGTTGTACAGCACATTAAAAACATCTTAAGCAACAAAACAACACAACAAAAATAAAAGCTTGTATTTCTGTGTGTGTGTGTGTGCTCACTCCATGACCTCTCTGGTGTCCTCAGCGTGTGTGTGTGTGACCCGTCTCCATGACCTCTCTGGTGTCCTCAGCGTGTGTGTGTGACCTCTCCATGACCTCTCTGGTGTCCTCAGCGTGTGTGTGTGTGACCTCTCCATGACCTCTCTGGTGTCCTCAGCGTGTGTGTGTGTGACCTCTCCATGACCTCTCTGGTGTCCTCAGCGTGTGTGTGTGTGTGTGACCTCTCCATGACCTCTCTGGTGTCCTCAGCGTGTGTGTGTGACCTCTCCATGACCTCTCTGGTGTCCTCAGCGTGTGTGTGTGACCTCTCCATGACCTCTCTGCTGTCCTCAGGAGGGGGAGGTGGACTGCTGGCCCCTGGCGTGTCCTGGGCTGCCGTGTGCCTGTCCTCGGTGGCTGAGGGCGAGTGCTGTCCTCGCTGTGGTGACAGACCCCTGCCTGCTGATAGCCTCTCCTACGACATCAGCCTGACCTGTCAGGACCTGCAGGGCACCACACGCCTCAGTGGAGCCACGTGGACGCTCCCCTCCTCCCCCTGCACCTCCTGCACCTGCAAGGTAGGGACACACACATGTACAGGATGTAGACATACTCATGTAACCAGGTAACCGTCCTCTCTGTCTCTGCTCAGAATGGGAGTGTATGCTGCTCTGTGGAACTGGACTGTCTGCACAACACTAAAGATCCTCTGAAACCCCTCTCCTCTGAACACCTCCTCTCCTCTGAACACCTCATCTGAACACCTCCTCTCCTCTGAACACCTCCTCTCCTCTGAACACCTCCTCTCCTCTGAACACCTCCTCTCCTCTGACACCTCCTCTCCTCTGAACACCTCCTCTCCTCTGAACACCTCCTCTCCCGAACACCTCCTCCTGAACACCTCCTCCTCTGAACACCTCTGAACACCTCCTCCTCTGAACACTCCTCTCCCTGAACACCTCCTCTCCTCTGAACACCTCCTCTCCTCTGAAACCTCCTCTCTCTCCCTCCTCTGAACACCTCCTCTCCTCTGAACACCTCCCTCCTCTGAACACCTCCTCTCCTCTGAACACCTCCTCTCCTCTGAACACCTCCTCTCCTCCTCCTCTCCTCTCCTCTGAACACCTCCTCTCCTCTAACACCTCCTCTCCTCTGAACACCTCCTCTCCTCTGAACACCTCCTCTCCTCTGAACACCTCCTCTCCTCTGAACACCTCCTCTCCTCTGAACACCTCCTCTCTCACTCTGAACACCTCCTCTCCTCTGAACACCTCCTCTCCTCTGAAAACACTCTCCTCTGAACCTCTCTCTCTGAACACCTCCTCTCCTCCGAACACTCTCCTCTCCTCTGAACACCTCTCTCCCTGAACACATCCTCTCCTCTGAACACCTCCTCTCCTCTGCAACACCTCCTCTCCTCGAACACCTCTCCTCTCTCTGAACACCTCTCCTCTGAACACCTCCTCTCCTCTGAACACCTCCTCTCCCTCTCTCCTCTCCCTGAACCCTCCTCTTCGAACACCTCCTCCTCCTCTGAACACCTCCTCTCCTCTGCACCTCTCTCGATTTTCTCCTCCTCTTCTCTCTTCCTCTCCTCTTCAATCACTCCACCACTCCTCTCCTAGACTGCAGCACTCATTCCATTGAGGACTCTTGATCCCACACACACACACACACACACACACACACACACACACCTACACACACACACACACACACACACACACACCACCAGCTTACATGGCTCCATGAGCCTGTTTCTACACCGTGGAGCCGTGGTGTCCGAGGGGATCAGAGGCTTGTAGCAAGGTGGACCGTCTCTCTCTTCACCCTCAACATCGCCATCCTCCTCGCTCCAGAACCGCCAGGCCCTCCAACACTTCCTGCTCCAGCACTTCCTGCTCCAGCTCTCTGCTTCCTGTTGCAGCAGGACCAGAGGAGAGGCAGCGGGCTCAGACACAGCCTGGGTCGTGGTACATCTCCTGGTGGACATCTTTGATTGTTTTGGTGATTGCGGTCTAGCCCTCGTCCTCTGATCTTTCGTCACGCCGTAGGACAAGATCCCTCTGTACTCTGCCTCGTTACGCCTGGAAGAGAGAGAGAGAGAGAGGAGAGAGACACCTGGATGAGAGAGTGGAGGGAGGGGAGAGAGACACCTGGATGAGAGAGTGGAGGGGAGGGAGAGAGACACTTGGATGAGAGAGAGAGAAAAGAGGGGAGAGAGACAAACACCGGATGAGAGAGAGAGTGTGAGGGGAGACAGACAGGTAGACGGTAGAGAGATGGAGTAAAAAGAGTGAAAGAGGTGGGTGGAGAGAGAGGGAGGGAGGGATAGGTTTGGGGAGAAAGAGACACGAAAGGAATAGAAAATAAGAGGGTGAGGGAAAAGAGAGAAAAGGAGATGGAGGGGGATGAGAGAGAGAGAGAGAGAGAGAGGGAGGGAGGGGGAGGGGGGATGAGAGAGGGAGGAGGGGGATGAGAGAGGGAGATGTAGGGGGATGAAAGGTGCAACAGGATTAGAAATAGCAGCTCAGAAACAGAAGTAGATCTCAGACACAGACGGTTCACAGACAGTCTCACCACGTTGTCTATATATCATTGTTTCTTTGCACTGAGTGGATTCTTTTTGTCTGTGTCTCACTGCAACATTTGATGTAAAGAACACTGCAGTATCACAAGAAGCTATAGTGCTAGACTCTTGTAAAAATGAATATACCAACTGTGAAAAACCTGCTCAGATGGACATCTTGTAAATGGTTCCTGCATGGCCAGTCCACAGGAGCTCAACCTCATCAGACTGAAATGATAGTCGACACTTTCCAGTACTGAGTGTGACACAGCAGGTCCCGTGTACCTACAGTGTTGCTACTGGAGGAGATGGAGTTACTGGAACCACAGTGCAAAGTGCTGCAGGTACTCTGCAGGTACTCTGCAGGTACTCGTATATGTGACCTTCTGGCACAGTGCTGTCGTCTCTAAGGTTACGGCACAGTGCTGTCGTCTCTAAGGTTACGGCACAGTGCTGTCGTCTCTAAGGTTACGGCACAGTGCTGTCGTCTCTAAGGTTACGGCACAGTGCTGTCGTCTCTAAGGTTACGGCACAGTGCTGTCGTCTCTAAGGTTACGGCACAGTGCTGTCGTCTCTAAGGTTACGGCACAGTGCTGTCGTCTCTAAGGTTACGGCACAGTGCTGTCGTCTCTAAGGTTACGGCACAGTGCTGTCGTCTCTAAGGTTACGGCACAGTGCTGTCGTCTCTAAGGTTACGGCACAGTGCTGTCGTCTCTAAGGTTACGGCACAGGCTGGTCAGGACAGATGAACTCGTGAACTGGAGGACTGTACAATAAAGTGGGGAGGAAACATGTAAACAAGTAACTAATGCTTTGAGATTACTCTATTGATCAATTTGATATGACATAACTGTAAAATCGGATTTCTGAGTGTTTGTAAATGTTGTTACATACTGACCTTATGATCAAGTTATAACCGTTTTTTTAAATCAGCGGTATAATCATAGCTACACGTATTAATTTAAGTGAATGATTTCCTTTTCTCTCTGGTTGTTTTACTGTAAATATGGTGTGAAGTGGAGGCTTGTGTAAAGACATGAGGAGCAGACAGCGTCTCACCTTCCCCAGGAGTCCTGTCTGCTGGCAGAGACGACACATTTAGATTGTTTTGACCTTTTTTCTTTTTCTATTCTTGCCTTAACCCTCTGTGTACCTGTGGGTCTGTTAGAGCCGTCAGCTGGCCTCAGGAGGTCTGACTGACCCCAGACCAGCGCTGTACCTTGGGATGCTGTACAGCAGACACACTGGTCACCTCACTAATCACCACGCCAACTCATCGTCTCTCTGTCTCCATAGAAACCACCGCAGAAACAGGAACTGTACAATTGTAAAAAAAATATATTAAAAATAAAAACACACAAAACATTGTTTATATCAAATGTAATGTTCTTCTTGATTTCATTCATCATAGAACGAAACTAAAAGAACAAACCCTTGTGTTTTCCTTTGATGTCTCACTTTAGAATAAAAGATTTGGTTGTGGATCTCTTACCTTGACGTGCTTGTTCATGTTTCTGTGGGCTGTGGAGGGCGTGTGGAGGGCAGTGGAGGGCTGTGTGTGAGGGCAGTGTGGAGGGCATGAATGTCCCCAACCCATCGTTGATTCTTGGATTCAGCCTCGACCATCTTAATGTACTCAAAGGGTTAAGTGTAATTTGACTTGAAGACGTGGCGTGCTGTAAAATCTTCCGTTAATAAATATTTGAGTTGTTTACTTTGGCTTTGGAATGTTTGTCTTCAAAGTGTGTGATCAGAAGGCGTGTTCTGTCTGAGCAGGCTTACGTTCTGAACCCATCGCCCCAGGACAGTAAGGGAGGGGTTTACGCAACACAGAATAAACACAGACGATGCCTTACTAAGAACATTTTGTAACTAGTTTCTATTTGGTTGCTGTGATTTCAATATAGCTACAACTCAGCCTGGAACAGAGATCAGATCCATGCCCCCGAATCAAAACTCTTTCTCCTCCTCTCCCTCCCTCCTCCTCCTCTACCTCCTCCTCTCCCTCCTCCTCCTCCTCTTCCTCCTCTTCTGATATCAAAGTCATTGTTTCATTGTCTAAGAGCAGGCGGGCTGGATGTGTTTAGATTATTCCCACACTCAGACCAACGCCTCCTCCTGTCGTCCCTGAGACGAGAGACGGCCTCCTTCCCCCTGGAGCGGAGAGAGAGGGGAGAGGAGGGGAGAGGAGGGGAGAGGAGAGGAGGGAGAGACAGATCTGAGACAGCATCTTAAAAGGCTGTCTCTGTCTGGTGTCCTGGAGGGAGATAAGCGCCGGGACCCACGTGAACGGCACGCACACGTCGTGGGGAGCACATGCCTGGGTCACGGCAGAACGGCTTCTATATCTTGGATTCCTGATCAGTGAAAGGACAGGCCCAGTGTGTGTGTGGTGTGTGTGTGGGGGGGGGGCAGCCCTCTCTGCAGTGCAGGAGACGGGAGAGGGCGTTTCATTAACCTGCTGTCAGGCACTCCTGCAGAGTTCCACACATTCACACCCCTGGTCAGATGTTTTGTAGGAGACCCAGGGTCTGAGATCCTCGGCCCACTCAGAGCCTCCTCCTGGGTCCCTACTCCTGGCCCAGGCAGGGGATCGACCTCACCCCTCCTCACCTCCTCCAGGCCCAGGCAGGGGATCAGCATTCATGGGCTGGGCCCTGGGAAGAGGGAGGAGAGGGGGCCAGGGAGAGAGGTGAGGAGGGGTGAGGTCGATCCAATCAACCTGACGAGCTAAAACCACCAGCCTGCATTCGCATTCCTCCCGCTCCTTTGATCAGCGCCTGCAGTGACCTCCTGGGGTGAATTAGAAGACGTCTCTGAAGCAGCCTGTCTAGAAGCAGCCTGTCTAGAAGCAGCCTGTGTGAAGCAGCCTGCACTGGCCAATAGACGTGTCTGAAGCAGCCTGCCTGGCCAATAGGAGCTGCTCTGAAACAGCCTGCCTGGCCAATGTGACAAAGTAGCTTTGTGGTAGTTTTTTCCAGCCAGTCATCAGCTTCTAGCATTGATCTGCTCCCCCCCCCTTGGCAGTAATTGCCAGGCAGCAGGGGGGGTGGAGGGGGGGTGGAGGGTGGAGGGGGGGGGTGGGACACATAACCTAAGCGCTGCACGCGCCACAATCAGAAACAGACTAATACATAAACCATGTGCATGGTCTTCCTCGTCGGCCGGCCATGTTATACGAGGAGGATTAAGATGCTAAAACACCTTATCGACGTCCAGGACCAATCAGACGTCCAGGACCAATCAGACGTCCAGGACCGATCAGAGTCCAGGACCATCAGGAAGTGGAAGTGACCAGCAGCCTGCTGAGGACACTCTGGTATCGACCAGGAGGAAAAAAACCCACACACACCCACACCACCCAACACACAAAAACACACACCACCACACTCCACAAACAAATACCCCTATACATCCACCTATTCCCCACACCCCACACCCAACCTCCCCAAAACCCTAAACCACAATCAGTACACCCCACCCACCCCAACCCCCCCACCTTTTCCCAAATCACCCCCATTACCCACTCATTTACTCCCCAAAAAAACAAATACCCAATTCAAAAAACAACCCCAAACCCCCCACTCCAAACCCCCCCCCAATCACCAGGTTCCCTTTTTTATTTCTATTTCCCCAACCCCTCTCCTTACCCCCCCCTTTTTCCCTTCCCCCCCCCCTCCCTCTTTTTTTTTTCTTTTTTACCTTTCCCTCCCCTCCCTTATTTTATTCCCCCCCCTCATCTCCACACCCCCCACACCCCACATCTCCTTCCCATATCCCCCCCCCAACGCCCTACCTACTCCCCCCCCCCCACCCCCCCTCTCTCCCCCCAAACTTTCCCACACATGTACACCCCACCCCGTCCTCCCCCTTTCACCCCCAACTCCATTCTACCCCCCCTATAATCTTATTCAAATCACACCAAAACCCCCAATCTACCAAAACAAAAAAAACAACCACAACAATACACACACCCCACACAATATCACCACACAAATCAATAAACAACACACACATTTCACACACAAACAAACACACACAAAGCGAACCAGTGAAACAGGGATCCCCATTCAGCGTGGTTTGATAATCCCCTCCCTCCAGGGAGCGTGATGCTGCGCGGGAAAGAACACAAGAAAGCCAATCCCCTAGGACCGTAAAAAGTCAAAACCTCCCCACTGACCTTCACACAACTGGCCGGCCTCGGATATTAATTTTCGTCACAAACTTATTACGCAATAACGGTTATCCAAGTTAGGCCAGCGGAGAGCATTTATGATATTGGAGCGAGAGGAGAGAGAGAGGGAGAGGAGAGGGAGGGAGAGAGGGAGAGAGAGATGAGAGAGAAGAGAGAGAGAGAGAGAGAGATGAGAGAAGAGGAAGGGAGAGAGAGAGAGGGCATGAGAAAGTGAGTGAGCAGACGGCGAGAGGGAGAGAGAGAGAGAGACATGGCAGAGAGAGAGCAGAAGAGAGAGCAGAGAGTAGCAGGAGAGAGAGGGGAGCTTTCTCTAGAGAGCAGAGAGTAGATTTGAGAGAGAGAGAGAGAGGAGAGTTAGATGGTTAGCAGAGAAGAGCACCGAATGGAGAGGAGAGAGGATCTGCAGAGACTGCATGACGAGAAGGAGGATGTAAGGCAGGCGTCTTGACACCCAGAGATGTCAACCCCCAAAGCCCGTTAGCACCCTGTCGTTTTTTAACCTTCCTTCTTTTTAAAGCTTGGGAAACTAAAAATAAAACTGTATTAATATGAATAAAGCCACACACCGACCAACACACAGGACACCTTGAAACAAACACACACACCGTAGACACCACACACACCCGACAAGAAATACCACACACACCCGACAGCACAAACATCGAAAGACACAACACCCGACAACACACACACACTACACACACACCACACACACACACACACACACAACCCACAACACACACACACACACATACACCAACAGCACACTAACATTGCTTTTTCCCCTCCAACACACACGACACACACACACAACACACACACGACACACACACACCCACACACACCAACCTACACACACACACCTACACACACAAACACACCTAACACACAACCCCACCTACAAGCAAGGCCTACACCAGGGAGATGTGGAAAAAAAACAGTGCCGAGGTGAAAACACTTCACCGTCCACAGGAACCTCCTGCTAATCAAACAAGCAAAGCTACCGGCTCAGAGTCATAAACAGTGAGTTACTGTCAGAGATTCACACGCTCAAGGGTCTCTCTCACCCCTCGCGACTGACTGCTGCGGTTTCTAGGGCCGCTCACACGAGCGCGCGCCGCGCCGGCTGCGCGCGGGCGGGAGTACCCTTCTTGATGCCGCGACGCGTGGGGAGAGACGAGCACACAGCTGCGCGACGAGAGGGAGGGGAGCGGCAGGAGAGCGGGGGCGAGCCGGCGCACGCGGAGACGTAGTTAGGGCGGGGCGAGCCGCGCGCGCCAGAGGGGCGAGGACCGAGAAACGCGCGCGCCGAGCGGGCGGTGACACGAGCAGCGCGCGCAAGAGGGGATGGAGAAGAGTAAAGAAAAGAGGGAGCTGGACAGCGAGGGGAGGGGAGTAGAAGAGAGGTCAGTAAACCGACGTCATATGGTATGCCGAACATCCCGTCACCTAGATAAACCAAGAGACCGGAGTGTCCCCGCAAGGACTGTAGCATGTATTTTCTAGACTATATTCTCACTCCAGTTTATAATACTATCACCAGCTCTCTCTCTCCTGTCTTTTCTATCTCTCTCTCTCCCTCTTTTCTATCCTCTCACCCTCTCTCGCTCTCTTGTCTTTTCTATCCTCTCTCCCTCTCTTTTCTATCCTCAGATATAGGGTCAGACAGGAAGAGAGGGTTGAGATGCTCCGTTGGGAGATGGAGAGAGAGCCAGGACGTAATGAAGCATTGTGGGGAGAATAAACACACACACATTCCACCACACACACACACACACTCCACCACACACACACACACTCCACCACACACACACACATTCCACCACACACACACACACTCCACACACACACACACACACAGTCCCCCCACACCACACACAGTCCCCCACACACACACACAGTCCCCCCCAACACACACACAGTCCCCCACACACACACACAGTCCCCCACACACACAGTCCCCCACACACACAGTCCCCCCCACACACACACCACCCCGTCCTGCAGGTAATAGAGCATTGTGGGAGGGTTGTGGGAAGGTGGGCTGGCTGGCCCTGATAACACGGCTGATGGAGAACACCGAGTCTCAGCCAGCTCTGCTCCAAAAACACCACATCTCTCTGCTCCAAAACACCACATCCTCTCTGCTCCAAAACACCACATCTCTCTGCTCCAAAACACAACATCCCCTCTGCTCCAAAACACAACATCCCCTCTGCTCCAAAACACCACATCCTCTCTGCTCCAAAACACCACATCCTCTCTGCTCCAAAACACCACATCCTCTCTGCTCCAAAACACAACATCCCCTCTGCTCCAAAACACAACATCCCTCTGCTCCAAAACACCACATCCTCTCTGCTCCAACACACAACATCCCCTCTGCTCCAAGACACCACATACTCTCTGCTCCAAAACACCTCATCCTCTCACCCCTCCGTCCTCTCACCCCTCCATCCTCTTACCCCTCCATCCTCTCACCCCTCCATCCTCTCACCCCTCCACCCTCTCATCCCTCCATCCTCTCACCCTCCATCCTCTCACCCCTCCGTCCCCTCACCCTCCATCCTCTCATCCCTCCATCCTCTCGGGGAGGGGAGAGGGAGTGGCATTTCAAACTACAGAGGTGAGTACAGTAGGACAGAACTCTGGGCATAACTGTCTGGACATTCTAGTCTTCCCTCTAGAGTGTTCTCTTTGTAAGAGTCAAGGTTACTAACAGTGAGATGATGTCAGGGTGAGTGAGTTGGTCGTCCGTCTCTTCTGAGAGGAACAGGTGAGGCAGAGCTGCTGAGGCAGTCTGGGGTGAGGCAGTCTGGGGTGAGGCAGTCTGGGGGTGAGGCAGTCTGGGGTGAGGCAGTCTGGGGAGAGGCAGTCTGGGGTGAGGCAGTCTGGGGTGAGGCAGCGCTGAGGCAGTCTGGGGAGAGGCAGTCTGGGGTGAGGCAGCCTTCCTCCTCCGGCCACCAGGAGAGGTACACTCCAGACTCCTGTCACCACCAACATGTAATATTTGATCTCAGCAGACAGACTGTGTTCAGGGAGGGTGCCTGACTGGAGCGAGAAGCCGTTTGTAACGTCTGTGGGTTGGAACTATTTTCTATTTGGTTGCTGTGATATCAAAACAGCTCAGGGAAAAGAGGAATAGGAGGAAATGAATTCTAAGAGTCAATTAACCCTAAACAGATGAGGTTACAATATACCTGCTTTCAAATGCCAGCCGCAAATTATGGATCTCATATAAACTGCGCCGCAGGACGAAAATCTGCTTCTCATTTGAAAACGCGCCACTTCTCTGCTCCCCTCCAATCGTTTCAATGATGAGAAGTACGCAAGTCGTTTTCAAATTAAAAGGGTGACATTGGAGATGGCAGGGACAGATCAATACGCACAGAACGAGTGGGTTTATTCATCAAACTTTACTGCCACAAATTGTAAAGGGCTTAATACTGAAGACTGAACAACATCTGTGTAGCCTCTAACCCTCTGAACACCGTCTGTGTAGCCTCTAACCCTCTGAACACCGTCTGACCTCTGCTACGTGACTCCATCACATCTCCACAAGCACTGGGGGAGCAGGTTCTAAGGTAGCAGGTTCTAAGGTAGCAGGTTCTAAGGTAGCAGGTTCTGAGGTAGCAGGTTCTGAGGTAGCAGGTTCTGAGGTGGTAGCAGGTTCTAAGGTAGCAGGTTCTAAGGTAGCAGGTTCTAAGGGAGCAGGTCGGAGGTAGCAGGTTCTAGGGGAGCAAGGGGCCTGGTATAGCCTATCCCTAAGAGAGAGAAGAAGGACGGGGAGAGAAGAGAGAGAAGAGAAAAAGAGAGAGAGAAGGAGAGGGGCAGTCGGAAAAAGGAGATATATATAATATATATAATATAACAAAATCTCTATAATATATGTATTGGTAGCGTGTAATATATATTTTAATATTAATTATATACATAATATCGTATTAATACTATCAAAATATCTATATATATGTATTTTATATACTATATATACATATGTTGTAATATAAACTATCTAGACTATATGTATTTTCTACTCTCTCTCCTCTTTTCTATTCCTCTCACCTCTCTCTCCTCTCTGTCTGTTCTATCCTCTCTCTCCCTTCTTTTTTATCTCTCACCCTACTCTCTCCTCTCTGTCTTTACTATCCTCGCTCTCCCTCTTTCATCCTACTCACCCTCTTCTCCTCTCTTGTCTTTTATCTCCCTCTCTATTCCCTCTTTTCTATCCTCAGATATAGGG
>CAEFZP010001023.1:0-95473 GCA_903064625.1 Mallotus villosus
CCATCCCCCTTCCTCATGATCATCGGCTCCAAACCCTGATCCACGAGATGACCCGGTCCGTGTCGCGTCATCAAACGATGATTGATTCAATGTCAACTGGCAGCCCTGGAGAGTTGCCCCCAGCGAGGGCTATTTTGACGGGCGGCTCTAGCTGCCGCCATGGGCAAACACACACGCCCACACACACACACCCCCCCCCACACCCCCACACACACCCCACACACACGACACACATGCCCCCACACACACATGAATTATTCAACAGTCTACAGATAAAAGACCTGTGCGACGCCGTCCCGTCGTTTCAAACAGTTCGTCCTTTATTAATGAAACAAGAAGCGCTGGGTGGAAGCGACGCGGAGGGGCGAATAGCGCGCGTAATCTGGCTGTTAGCTGAGAAGAGGGGATGATCAAAGACGGCCGCGCCAAGGGGACCCCGTCGAGGAGGAGGGAGTGGGTGAAAATCGGCGTCGCGATTGGTACCCGGGGTCCGAATGTCCCCTGCAGAACACACAGCATCTCATGAGTTCAGCCGTGAACGTCTTCGATTGTCCAACCACACAAGATAGGATATAGTAAATAACACCCAGCTCTTATACAGAATCCCATAAAGCCAGACGAAAAATAACCCACTCGTCCTCAGGGAGGGTACTCCTCGAGTGACCTGATGGCTGTGGGGACAACGCCGGCAGGAAGTGTTTGTGCAGCAGTAATTTTACAGTCGTAAATTTCTAATCTCAGCGAGACAAGCGTTTGAAAGTTGAACATTGACTTTCAGCGGGTTCATTTGCCGATAACCCCCTCGTAACCGAAGTGTGTTCGCTTCTTCGTTATGCTTTTGTTCCGTGTTGTTTGTCTTTTCTTTCCTTGGGTGGTCTTTTTTAGTGCCTTGTACTTTGGGTTTTCCGTGTGGTTTCCTGCGTTAGTGACAGATGACATTGTTACGGTCGATATGACAGAACGAACTCAAACAGGGTGTCTTTTGGGGTGTCAGTCGCCTATCACGGCTGAAATGTGCGGACGTCATCGATTGTCAAGGTGCTTCCTATCGACCGAATAATTAGCCTATTAAAAACATGAACGGCCTCTTAATGAAATATGTCAGCAGATGATTGAATTTAAGTTAGGAGTTGCTCTGAGTACAACCTTTTGTGTGAACGTTAAAAAAAACCCCCAACCACAGAAAAGAGAGAAGAGAAAATCAGGAAAAGCGAAACAGAGAGAAGAGAAAGAGAAAAAAAAAAAAAAAAAAAAAAAAAAAAAAAAAAAAAAACAAAAAAAACAAAAAAACAAAAAAAGAGGGAGAGAAGAGAGAGAAGAGAGACGAGAGAGAGAGACCAGAGGAAGAGAGAAACACACAAGAGAGAGAAAAAGAAAGAGCGAGCAGAAAAGCAGATAGAGAAAAAAGAAAGAGAACAAGAAAAAGAAAAAAGAAAGAGAAACAGAAAAGAAAGAAAGAAGAAGAGAGAGAGAGAGAAGGAAAGAGAGAGAGAGGAAAACGACACACAGAGATACAGCCACCCTAAACAGATAGACAAGACATATAAACTCTAGAAAACGAAATATAAATCACAAAACGAACACCACCCCCCTAACCACTCTATCATCTCTCTCTCTCTCTCTCTCCCTATATCTCTCCATCTCTCTCCAGGCTGTGCAGAACTTCAACAGGGTGAGGCGGTGCATTGTGTTCATCAGGACCGGCTGCTACATCAAAAAGCTGCTTCGAGTGGGGACTCACCTCAGAGGAGTATCTGCGCCTTCCTGGTAACTGGGCCCTGCTGGGATGTCACTCTGTCACGCTCTACACTGTCATACCTGCTGGGACACCCAGACGACACTACCCTCCTACTGCACCTCCTACTGTACACGCTCGTACCAGCTCGGGTGCAATCCACTCCTCCACTCCTTGTGTGCAGAGTCATGCCTGCCTCCTTCGCTCTTCTGTTCCGTACGCCTCGTACCTGTTTGGATGCAAGATTCTCCTACCGGTCCCGGTGTGCTGCGCCGTACACAGTCGTCCCCCGCACCTCCACGTGCGTGAGGCGTCTGTGAGGTGGCGGCTCCACGACGGACCGCGCCGGGTCCGTGCCTCTTTGAATCGGATCCGCGGCAGCGGTTTTCGCGTGCGTGGCAAATTGCAGTGGCTCCCTCTCATCCTCTATCTCCTCTCCCTCCTCTCTCTCTCTCTCTCTCTCCTCTTTCCTCTATCTCTCTCTCTATCATCTCTATCTCTCCTCTCCTCTACCTCTTCCTCTCATAATTCCTTGCCTCTCCCCTCTGCCCTTCTATACTCTCCTGTTCCCTGTCTCTCTGACGATGACACGTGTAGCAGACCCACTGTCTCTGTCAACTGTGTCTGGTATTAAAAGGTGAGATGTAATTGGCCTACAGATCTAGCAGTAAAAGGATACAGCCTGGGAGAAGGCTGAGTGCTAGAACAGGACAGGAGAGAGAGCTTACCTCCAGTTGTAGCGGGCCGACTTAAGTAGCTCACGGACCTGTCTCCTCTAATCGGAGACACCCCAAAACCTTTCCCGGGGGCGCTAAGTGTTCGCGCGTCAGCCATTAGCATTTACTGTTGACACATTTTAATTTCCTGCTGAGGTGGAGGCGCGCGGGTGCGTGGGGTGGCGGCTGTGGGGCGTGCGATTGTGTGGGCGTGCGACGGCGTGTGCGTCGGGGAATGTAGGTCGCCGCGCCTTCGCGACGAGGTCGGATTGATCAGTTAACATTCTCCGGTCGAGTGTCTGTTTGCGGGCGCGTGTGCGGGAGTGTGTGTCTATCTTACGAGATTGAAGGGAAAATGTCAGGCGGAAATGTCAAGAGAGTCGCGGAAAACAAGGCTCTCTCCAAATGGCCAATCTCCGTTCTCGATGAGAGAGGGGGAAAGACATTGAAGGCCACACCGCACCTGACACCTCTGAACCCTTCCGACAGACTAGCGACAGACTAGCGACTCCTCCGAAACAGTGGCTCTGGGTCACAGAAACATATCCTACTGCTAACACTGACAGAAAAAAACTTTTCCCTTCTTCTTTTTTTCTTTCCCTAGACTATATTTTCGGAGGCGTTTCTGCCCTTGTGGTGCAGTATGGCCTTGGCCTACATAGTGAGCCACACCCCGGCACACACAGCTCCATTCACATCCTGGAGGTGTTTCGCATGTTCAGACTGCGTTTCGGGACCAACGGTGAACTCCACAAACACCCTGTCCTCGCTCCGTCCTGTTAAAACCCCTCCGTCACACAGAGAGTGTGTGTGACTGTGTGTGACTGTGCCAGCGTCTCCAAACCTTCCTGGATGCCCCCCTCTCCCTGTCTCAGCCTTACCCCCCCTCTCGTGTCACCCGTGTGGGCGAAACCTGCCTGACCGCGTGGGGGTTTTAGGAGCGTGGGTACTATCAACCAGAGCAGTTATAGGTCCCCTCCTCCTCCACAGGTACTCCCTCACACCCCCTCCCTCTCTCCCTCCTTACTCCCTCGCTTTGAGAGGCCTCTTAATCACTTCACTCATCTCCTTAAGTGGCTTTTTATGGGGGGCCATCTGGCTAAGGTGGTGTGAGTGTGTGTGTGTGTAGGTGCGTGTGTGTGTAGGCGTGGTTGTGTGCATAGGTAGTGTGTGTGTAGGGCCCTGTGTGTGTGTGTGCGTATGCATAGGCTATATGGTGGTGTGTGTGTGTGTGTGTGTTGCAGCTGTTCTTACACAGCTCTGCTCTCTCGCTGGCGAGGGTGATGGACAGGGGGAGGGCTGGTGTTGTGGCCAGCGCGGAAACATCTCAATCTCTGCCTGACAGCGTGTGTTGTGATTGAAGCAGGCGCGTTGTACTGTTAGATATACTGTATACGCCGTGTGTGTGTACGCACGCTCGCGCAGACACACACACTTCCACGCGCACGCAGGCTACGCTCACTCCCTTCAGTAATGTAATCTGTCCGAGTGTTAGATCGGTGTGCAGACAGCTCCAGTCTGGCAAGCTACAGGTACAAATCCTCTCTCCTACTCGGAGTGTGTCTAAGTTGCGCTCACTCCCCTATCGTATCACTCTCCTATCCTCACTCCTGTCTTTTCCACGACTGTCATATCCTCCTTACTCTTTCCTCCTCTCGTCTACACTCCGTCTCTCTCCGTTTCTCCTTCCCCACTATATGCTTCCCCGCACACATCGCGACTCAGCACATTAGCGCCAACCGCGATATTAGCGTGTCGTTGTGTGTGTGTGTACCGAGCGCAGGTAACCGGGACTCACTCATCCACACCTCGCCCACTCCCCGCAAACCAACCACCACCACCGCCCAGCGCCACACGATCAGAGGGCGTCACCGTCGGCAAGGAAGGAGGCACGACGTACCACCGCTGGCGACAGAAAATTGGCAGAGGACGCCCAGGCGGTTGCACAATGGGGCAGGGCTAGAGTTTCTCACCCCGCGCACACTCTCCCGAATCACGGGTGGGCAGGGGTGGTGTGCGTGGGTGTGTGTGTGGTGTTTCTGAAGGTGTGTGTTGCGTGTTCCAGTCTTGGTCTGAGAAGAGTAATCGTATGCTCTCCTACTCTTAACTGAACACACTGAAAGATGAAAACACACCACTCCTCAACATCTAAAACAGCTATCACCATCTACACTTAGGAAAAGCTATACAATATTAAAAAAATAAAAACTATGAAAATATAAAAATAGAAGATGCTCAGTAAATATATAAATATACTAATTAATCATTATATAGAGAATGATGTAATATAGAAAAGCTAGTATGAGACACGATATACAAAATGGCAAAAGTTACATAGAAAATGAGAGAAGGAGGAGAGAGAGAACATGCTCCACTGTCCTGTCCCTATCTCCCTACTCTCTCCCTCTGTCCCTCCCTCTCTCCCCTGTCCCGTTCCCTCTCCTCTCCCTGTCCCTCCTACATCCATGGGAGCTGGGGCCGTCGTGGGGGCTCTGCGGTGTTGGGTTCAGTCCCCTGCTCATGCCAGCTCCCCCCGCGGGGCCCCTGAAAGACAAGGCTGTTTGGGCTCCAGGGACCTCAGGCCTCAGCGACTCTTCCTCCAAACAAATTTGCCGTAACTTTATCTGCAATTGGGCCCTGAATTGGGAGCAAATAGAGGCTGCTTTGTGAGTCACAGGAAGGGTGAGGGCAGGAGACTGGGGGTGGTGGTGGTGGGAGGGGTGGGGGTGGCTGGGGAGGCAGGGGAAATGATACCACGGTCTTTTATGTTGGGCAAAGTAGGACTCTTATCAGTGGGAGAGCCCAGACAAGAGAACTACTTCTGCAGGAAACTGGAGCACCTATCACCTGCTTTGCATTTAGATAAAAATTCACCTTGCAAAAAAAAGGAAAGAGAGAGGAAAAAAAAGAGAGCAACCTATCGGATGTGTGTGTGTGTGCGCTTGTGTGTGCTTTAGAGCGACATACACACAAACATGGAAGCATGCCTACCCTTACAAGGTCCCCTTCGAAATTCCCTGTTTGACTCATGTTAAGAAGGACAAAACTGCTCTCTTACTTCGAACGGCCAGGAAGGCATCGTTGCCCTCGGCAACCGGCAGGGAAAGCGTCCTCCTCGATTGGTTAGAAAGTTGGACAAAAAGTCGTTGGACGGATTGTAAAGAAAGTTTCGAACGTGTCATTGCCGAAAAGATTGCGTGTGGGTGTGTTACAGCACACTGTCTTTAGCAGAGGGGGTTGCTGTGATTTGGAAAATCCACATTGTAACAGTCCCTGAAATCCTAGTCATGTTTTCTTGATCGAATGGAGAGGTTGAACTTGTGTGACATTCAAGTTTGTTCGACAAGAGTGTCGTCTTTGTGCAGTCTCGGCCCACAGTGCTGTAACAGTCATACAACGGATCCAACCAGGATATGTCCAAGTCTAGGCAGAAACAGCAGGGGGCAGTACAGCACCACAGATTCTGTGTGTGTGAGAGTGTGTGTGTGTGTGTGAGAGTGTGTGTGTGTGTGTCCACTCCAGAGGACACTTTCCCACTCCTAGAAAGAACATCAGTTCTCACTCTCTCCCCCCTGCTCTCTGGTAACACTTAGTGTGTTAGATGGAAGGAGATGTCATGAAGATAAAGAGGGCTCACTTTTGAAATCCAAACTTTTGTTTAATTTCCTTGAGGGGATTTATGCGTGTGTGTTTCCAGGCTCCCGCTCTACCTGTTCACGGCTTGTCGCTCCAACCCAAGCTGCAAATACTTCATCTGGAGTTGTGCTTGATATGAATATTAGAGATTATATGCCTGCTCCTGACGTTTAGAGTTTGGCTCAGTTCAGATCCCACTTTTTCCATTGACAATTATTTGTTTTATTTTCCATGTGTTTGAAAAGCAATACATTTCATTGTAACTCGTGTAAAATTGTGCATTTCTTCTAGTTTGTGTGAAATACCTTCTGTTCAGGTTTGAACAAGGAGGGATTTGTTTTCCGTGTCTATTTCTCTTCTAGTGTAAATCAGATTTTACATTTTGTTAATAATATAGAGAAGGATCTAGAAATCTCTTCGGGAGGATAAAGCTTGTTAGTTCTATCTTTTTTCCTCCGTAGTTATTTTAAAACACAACGTACATTGTTCACATTAGCCGTTGTTTTTCATCCACGCAGCATTCACTATTATTCAACAGAATATAAGACTAATTAGAAGATCTAGTGTTCCCTATTTGCAAGCTGAAAACGGTGAATCTTTCTGGTTGCTTTGCACGACAAACACAAGCTGGTACACATTTGCACCGTGTTCTTCTCTGGACTTGATGCCGTTTCTTTCTGACATGTCGCACACATGTCCAGTCGGCCTCCGTCTCTCTCGGACAGTCCAGAGCGACCGAAGCTCCTCTGTCCTCTCTCTAGCCAGAGAGAGAGAACACAATCACGGAGTTGTGGAGCGGTCTGCTGCCTCTCTCCACACTGGTTTGTGTCTCTCCAGCTCTCTCTACCTGCGCACGGACACACACAAAGCACCCCCCCCCACACACACACACATACACACACACACAGATATACACACTAAACTTCAGCTTCTCCATTTTACCTCCTGCTCTACTTAGAGAGAGAAAAAAAAGAAAAAAGAATCTCAATCTGTTTTTCTTCCCTTCTCTCCGGTCACGGACCTTGGCGGCTGTCTCCGTCTCGTTCCTCCCCAGGCGGAGAGCCTCCATGGTGGGGTAGCGACGGGGGGGCGGGACGGGGGCCCCCGGTCCCGGGAAAAGGTCCTGGCGCTGCGGGCCCTCTCTCCCCAGCCGAGGGGCAGCGAGACGGGGCAGGGCTGGCCTCGGCAGGGCCGGGGTGTTGGGTTCCTCCAGCCGTCAGTCACAGCCTAGCCCACAGCTACAATAACCAAATGGGAAGGAATGAGGGGGGACGACAGGTTAAATAACCGCGGGCTGGACAAAACAAGATGGACACTGAGGAGACATTAGAGCGGGAGAGAAGAAGAAGGCACAGTGCCACGCTAGCGTGAGCCAATCAAAATAGAAGAGCTCAAAAGAGAGAAGTGGAGGAAAGAGCGCCTAAGAAGTATTTATATATCTGTGTGTGAAGTTATTTATAGCTGAAGAATCCAGACCCAGCAAAAGGCACAGGAGAGCTGAGTTGCTTTTGTTTCCAAAGTGTTCTTTTATCGCCATTGCTGCGAGCCTTCCGCACGACAACATTCGACTCCCGTGTGCGGTTTGTCTGCGCCCGTTATACGTCCCGCTAAACAGTGAAAGAATCTCTTATTGCGGTGGGAGAGAACACGACTGATAGTGTTTGCCTGTATGTTCGATTGGGCTGGTGTGTGTGTGTGTGTGTCTGACTGGAGAATGCTGAGCTTACACCTAGCGAGTGGTGGCACTGTAGCTCTCCTGAAATATAGAGAAGTTGGAGAGCAGGTAATAGAGTCTGCTCGTCAACACTCGTGAATTATTGAGTCATATTTCTCCAATTCCCCGAACAGACCTTTATTAAAGTATGGAAACAGCAGGAGGGGGAGAGGAGGGAGAGGGGAGGGTTGTATGTGGCCTCTATGGCAGCACTGGTCGTGGACGAACATTGTAGATACAGACATTTAGCTCTGAGCATTATGCAGATGTGCCGGCCAATTCACTCCTAATGTATAATTTATGTCTTTGTTTGGTTTGCGTGCACAAATATCGGTTCATTTTGTCTGAGTGCGAATGCGGTCGAGTTTGGGGCTTTAAGTTTGAAGTAGTTGGGGAAAAAGTTGTTAGACGACTGTTTGATTGGGATGTGGATTTTGCGTGCGTGCTTGTGTGTTGCATGGTTTTAATGTAGAGAGGAAGAATCAGCGAACGGACGGAGAGAGCCGACAGCAGGACCTCCACACACACACACACACACACACACACACACGTAGTCCTGCCGTTTCCTAGGAAGACAGACTAGCAGGCAGACAGACTTAGCTACTCATGTATCATCACATCTCATCTGACTAAGAAGAGTTTAAATCCATTAAATTGAGCTCCGACAGAGACATGGGATAACTGACTGTTACGTCGGTTAAGACAGTCCAATTCATCAGCTGTTTAATTTGATAGAGGGCAGGGCAGTTGAAAAATAAAACACTCTATTGTGAAGCGCTCGCAACCGATGTGATTAATTTCTTGGGAATCTGTATGACAACACACATTTCAAGCCTTCTGCGAGGTAAGAGAAGGGTCCTTGAATTAGATTGATATGCATTGTTTGAAAATATGCTTTTATCACATGACTTGCATTTTTATCCTCATTGCCTTTTCTAGTGTGATCTTATCCATTAAAAACACCTGGGGAAGCGTTTTCCCTGTTTGGAAAAAAACAAAAACATTTGGACAGATTAAGATAAATCAGCAGTAGTTTGGCATCCACACAAATTCTCCCCGGCATCACTCTTAACACGTGAGCGAAAAAATACGAGTCTCTCCGAATGTCTCCTTGATAACAAACAACCTAACACCGAGGCAATTCAACATCTCGCAACGCGGCCGAGTTTCCCTGACCACACATTCTCCCGGCGATCGGGCTAATTTACGTTTGACTGCGAGCGAGCCGTCGCAGCCCGCACTGACGCATTGGGGGTCTCTGCTACCTTTCTTCTGGTGATGAGTGGGGCTGCCGAGAGACGAGTCAAGGGGCAGATGGGTCTATAGGAGCTGGGGGTCGGGGGGGGTGGGGGGGTGGGGGGGTGGTGTTTGGGAACTTGGAGTGACAGGGTTAGGGTCTCGGGGTGTGGACTGTAGGGAGGTCAGGTGCTGGACTGAGGGATGGGAGGCTGGGGGGGTCAGTTTTGATTGGCTGCGGTTGAAACGGAAGGTGACCCCGGGCCTGGCGGGTGATTGGCGTGGAGGGTTGACGCGGTGACGGCTGGCACTCAGCCCTCCTCGTCCTCCTGGCGGGTCGAAGGGGCTGGAGGGTCACCGTGCCCGACCCGGGCTGAGCGGACAGCTCACCCCCTCTTTGTTGTCTCTCCATCCGTTTAAGGCTTCCTTTCTCTGGGTATATAATCCTTCATATGTGGATGGAAATGGGTATTGTTTCTATTGAGACATGTGCTTGGGGATCTCTGCTCTTGTGTCTGCCATGTGAGGTCAGTTACAGGTCTGCGAGATGCTCGAGCCTTAACCTTTTTTTTTCTTCTCTTTTTCATTCTTTCTCTCCACTGCCTCTCTTTTTCTCTCTCTCTCTCTCTTTCCCTCTCTCTCTCTCTGTGTCTCTCTGTCTCTCCAGTTCTTTGTTCTGGTGGTGTGGAACTTTGAACTCTACATGATCCCTCTGGCACTGCTGATGCTTCTGGCCTGGAACTACATCCTCATCGCGTCAGGGAAGGATACCAGGCAAGATGTGGTGAGTCGCCCTGCAGTATATCTACGCCTCTCCTTCCTCTCACAGTAATAGTTCCCCTTTCACGGCATATTGGGTGTACTTATCTCTCAGGTTTGCTAGAACTTCTGTTTCGGTTTTATTTGATTTTCGATTTAATTTTGTCCTAAAATAAATACATCTTCATGGTTCACAAGCTAAAGTATCCCCAAAATATGAAAGTGAACATACATTCTCTTCTGAATATGCAAAGTTGAGCGTATTTGAATCGAACGTTCCTCCAAGATTTTGTTGAATCCGGGGCTTGTTGTAATCTCGCAACCCAAAAAATTATAATCAGACATTGAAATTCATTCAGTTGACTTTTTTTCTAAATTAAAGAAGAAAAAAAAATCCTGTCCCTCCTGCACTTTGAAGATCTGCATTCTCAGGTCTCTCCCTCCGTATACTTTCAGGCAAAGAAGGCAGAAAATAATAGCTTGTCACCTTGAGCAACGTTACGCCACTTACCTGGGACTGTAGTAGATTTATTTAATTCTTTATTTGTAATTTTTTTATCTCTTATTCCAATTAAACGATGTCAAAGCAATGTCATGGAGAAGTGGACATGTTTTAATCATGCAGAAGTGCGCTTGGAAAGCAGGGAGAGGCAGACAGTCGACTGAAATCGGGGTGCAAGCGTGAACAATGAAGTGATTAATTTTAATAAGTGCCTATTCCAGACTTGGTCACCAGTGCTCTTCTCTACACACGCTTCCCTTATCAACACATATCTTAATTTTGCATTAGAATGCGGGTAAAGATTTGAAACAGGTAGATGCTAATGTAATGAAAAGTAGAACTGATTTTACATGCCATTTTTAATAAGTAATTATAAGATATATACTTTCGCTGTTACTGAGTGGGTTAGAATTGGCTTTTGCTGAATTGTATTGCACGTTACGTTTAAATAAGCTTACCTAATATTTCATGTTGTTTGCGTACTTTGTTCATGGTCTAGAGTGGTTCTCTAGTTTTAGTGGTCTTTGTGTTAGTGGTGTTTGTGTATGTTTAGCATCAGTTATGCAGTGTGTATGTGCTAGAAAATACAGTTATGCAAGTTATGTACTGCAAATGTCCTCAAAGATTCAGCCGTCGGTAGAAATTAACTTATCCCTTTCAAAGAATCAACACATTTTGGGCCCGAATTATCATAAACGCACAATGAATACAACTACAAAGTGTAATAATCCCAGATACATTATTTTAAATAAATACTTTTCATGACTAGTTACTTGTAAAAAGATGAAACCTCCGTCACTATTTAACTTCAAGTCTGAAGTTTACAATTCTACTAGTCCGTACTGCACGGTTTTCATTTATTTCCACTCCTGTAGATGGCGACATTGTTTGACGAAAAATGTCCAGACCGAGAAAAAGGATATCATCTTTAATTTGCCTACAGTATATCCAGAATATCTACCCGCAAGCATCTTCTCTTTTATGCACTTTTTAATTGAATCGAGGCAATAAAGATTACATATTCACGTCGTATGCCATCCACTTTAGATACAAATATGTACACCTAGTTCTCTTTCATGCGAAAATACGCAGAATGCAATAAAGAGACAACCTCAGCCCTCTATCTCAAGTACACAGGGAATTGAATTGGACATAAAGGCATGTTAACACCACTCAGCATTGAGGACTATAATCAAGGTAAAAAAAACCTTGGTAGCCATCATGCAGTCACTTCCTAGACGGCTCTCTTCTTCCTGTGGTTTTTGGGACGGCTCATTGGTGCGTCAGCCCCCTGGGCCCGCCCCCCCTGGGCCCCAGGACCAGACAGCACCGGGCAGGTCTCAGGTCCGTCCGGGTGGGCCCAGGTGGAGCGTAACGACCCAGCCTCCGGGACAGAACAGCTGGCAGGGGCAGGACCCGGTGTGGCTGGATCAGAGAGATGCCACCCTGGTCTCTGGTACAGGAAGGCTGGGCTCTGGAGGAGACGGGTTTGTTGGGGGGGAGAGGGGGGGTTGTATGGGGGGGGTAGGGGGGGAGAGGGGGGGGTTGTATGGGGGGAGAGGGGGGGTTGTATGGGGGGAGAGGGGGGGTTGTATGGGGGGGGAGGGGGGGTTGGGGGTGGGGGTGGGGGGAGGCCTCCTCCTCCTCTACATCCATTGTTCTGCATTTGACGACTGTAACCACAACAGATGAGCTGATGATGCAAAGCCTTGGGAAGGAGGAGGGGGGGCGATGGGGTGCTCTGGACAGGGGAGTGTGTGTGTGTTGGGGGGGTCGAGGGTGAAGGGCCGCCACAGTAAACAAACAGTGAAGTCTGCTTCACATTAGCCTGGGCCTCTACAGCCTCTCTGATGATCCCCAGCCCTCACACACACTCCCTCCACACGGGAAGTAGCATGTGTGTGTGTGTGTGTGTGTGAGAGTGTATGTGGGAGTGTGTGTCCCGTACATATTTGGTAAGGGGTGTGTATACCATAATGTATATGAGAAAGTGGGATTAATTGTTTAAGATTATCGCCTCGCACACTAGATCCAACCCGCTGTTCTCTCCCTCATGACTTCGTGGCACAGGGAGTACGTGCAGTTTGGCAAACACAAAGAATGTCCTCTGTGGGAAAGGAAAGAAAAAATGGCCAATCTCTCATCCAGAAGCGTGATGATGCCTCAGGATAGGTGAAACTGGATGTGATGAGCCTGTCTCCCACTCCTCTCCCTTTCTCTCCTCCCCCCCCACCCTCCCTCCCTCCCATCTCCACCTCCTTCTCTTTCTGGGCGGCTGTCAAAAAGGGATGGGAGCTCTGCAGGATAGCGATGGTAGACAGGAGAGTGGGCTGTGTTCTAGCGAGGGGCCACATTAGACAGGGAGGTGGATGGACAGCAGACAGACAGACAGACAGACAGACAGACAGGCAGGCAGGCAGGCAGGCAGGCAGGCAGGCAGAGAGGCAGACAGACAGACAGACAGGCAGACAGACAGACAGACAGACAGGCAGGCAGGCAGAGAGGCAGAGAGACAGTCATAGAAAAAAACATTAAACTTTACAGTAATAAAAGCCAACTATACACAGAAAGACCTGTGCCACAGTCACAGTGGGCCAGGGATATCCAACACACACACACACACGCACGCACACACACACGCACGCACGCACGCACGCACGCACGCACGCACCACGCACCACGCACCACACACACACACACACACACAACACACACACACACACACACACACACACACACACACACACACACACAGCAGGAATACCCCAGAGCTCGTTCCCTCAATGCTTTTCCGACAGAGTTTCCTTTCCTGTGGCTGGCTCAGGGGGAAGCGGTTAGCGGTTAGCATCAGTGTCTCAAGGCGCTCCAGGCGTCGTATTCACTAACCTCTCCTACGGTACTCATCCTCCTGCTCGTCCTCCTCATCCCCCGCCCCCCCCCTCTCCTGTCGGGCTGGAGTCACGGCCTTGACTCCCCCTCCGTCGGAAGAGAAGGAGAAAGGAAAAGAGAAACTAGGGCCCTCTAATTACTTTAAATAACATGCGGAATTAAACTGTTGTGCCGCTCTGCCAAGGGTCGTCAGCCGGAAAGTCCGCGGTTTTCCGAGCAGTCTTGAGATGAGAGTAATGCTGCAGGAATCCTGCCTGAACTCCCTGGGAGTGGAGAGGGAGGGGGCGGGGGTGGGGGGGTCATGGGGTTTAGGGGGGGAACAGTTCCTAATGGAGTAACAATGCCGTTGGTCTGGTGGGATCAGCGCCAGGGTCCCTCAACCGCGACCCCAGGCCCCCCGTCCTCGACTTGTAGACGAGCGAGGATGGTGGCCGGCTGTGTCAGAGCACAGCGATGGAGGTGGGGTTTGGAGAGGGTGTTCCTCTGGCGACACCCACACAGACCCACCCTGGTCCACCTTCCTCCGCCAGTCCCTGATCCCGTCTCCCTGATCGTCTCTCCGCCCCCAAAGGTCAGAGCCGGCTCCTTCCGTCTTCTATCAAAAATGTGTTGTTGTTTTGTGGGTTTTTTACGAGGAAGCGATCTGCGGGAGGCCGTCCCTGGCGGGGGCAGGAAGGGGGGGGGGTGGTTTCGGGCTCAGCCAAGCGGGGAGCAGCTCTCAGCTGGAATGGAAAAGCCACGGTGAAGCCCGGGGTGGGGGGTGGCATGGGGGGTAGCTGTGTCTCTGCCGATAGAGCCATTGGCCCGGAAAATGCTTTAGCAGATGTTGTGAAGGTGTTAATTATAGCCCACGCTGTCATGGCGCTGATACACTCTGATGTCTCTTTCTGTCTCTTTCTGTCTCTATCGCTCTCCCTGGCCGGAGGGCAATTAGGCCTCGTCACTCTGCAAGCCTCTCCTCTCCTGCACACTCCTCTCCTGCTCTCCCTTCTCTTCTCCTCACTCCTCTCTTCACTCTTCTCCTCTCCTCATTTCTCTCTGCTCCTCTCCTCTCTCCTCTCTTCACTCTCTCCTCTCCTCATTTCTCTCTGCTCCTCTCCTCTCTCTCCTCTCTTCACTCTTCTCCTCTCCTCTCCCCATTTCTCCTTTCTTCTCTCTCTTCTCCTATCTTCTCCTTTCCTCATTTCTCTCCTCTCTGAGGACGATGTGGAAGCAGTCGACCCCCCTCAGCCCGTTCCGCCCCCTCTTCATCCGTCCCCGGAACACCCCGGAAAGAGCTCGAAACGGCGACAGAGGGGGGAGCGACGGAGAGACAGGCAGCCGCCACCGCTGCCAGACGCTCCTCGGCGCGGCACGCCGACGCGGCAGTCGGGTGACAGGTGACAAAATCAAAAAGGTCACGTCACTTTGAACCGTGAGCGCCCGTGCCCCCGCTGGCTTCTCCCGCGCCACCACCTCGCCGCCTCTCCGCTGGCGGGAAGGTGGCGCCCCCCCCTCCCCTTCCTCCTCGTCAACCCCTCTGACTGTCTCTGCCAGCCGGGTGACAGCGACTGCTCGTCTCCCCGCCACGCCGCGGCCCCCCCTTGTTGTCGTCCTGTCTCTGCTTGTTTGGCTTCGCGTCGGGCTTGTTTCGGGGAACGTTTGCGGGTGGGGTGGGGGGGGGCGGGGGTGGAGAGAGCGAGCGAGCGAGCGAGCGCGTGTTTTTGTTTGCCGCGTGTTTTTCTTTTCCTGTCAGTTTGTGTGTACTCGTGCGCGTGTGTGTGTCTTTGGGGAGTTTAGACATTAGCCTAGAGCTTTGGATTATGTTGTGACTGGAGCCTGATAGAAGATTCTCCAAAGTTTGAAAATCTTCTCCTTTGTCCTCTAGTTTAACTGATCTGTATCGCAGAGAAGCAGAACTGACATACAGTCAGACATGCCCTGCCTTCCCTCTCCAGTGCTATCAGCTTGTGATTGGCACAGGGGTCTGGTTCCCTGCTCTCATGAATACAGAGCAGGCCCCCTCTCACCCCACCCCGGCAGCACCAGGAGCACCCCGGCCTCACCCCTCTCTGCCCCCTGCTGGGGGGGCCCGGGCTGGGTCAGCGCAGACTGAAGGGCCCCCCTGTGAAGCCGGGGGCTCTGACAGCTTGTGAAGGGCCCCCGCCCGGGTCGGTCAGACTCTACCCGCCGCCCTTATCTGCCCAGGCCTCCCTCCCCTCCCGCTCCCCAACCCCAACTCGTCTCTGCTCTCCTCACCCTCACCCTCCTCCACAGCCTCCGTCTACACACACACACACACACACACACACACGCGTAGTGCATACCAAACAGGCTGCGGAGTGTGGTCTGTGCGGGGCCTGGCGACGGGCAGCTGGAGAGGTTAAAACCCTCTCACGTATCAAAGAAAGAAAGGAGGAGGGGGAGGAGAGGGAGGGGGCGGGGGGAAAAGAGGAGAGTATATCTTCATGTTGGACGGGATGTCTGCTTTGGCTTCAATTCCCCCAGCGGCTGTCATTGGGAAGGTTAGAAGTGAGAGAGCACAGATAGTGGGATTCAGCCGGGCTTATGGAGAGGGGGAGAGACAGACAGTCTGTTTAGGAACCAGTTCAGGATCTATGTCTAGTAGTCTGGTACACACCTGCAGAGTTTTCGAACAAATTGGCCTATATTACGCCTTATCCACCCGCGTGTGTGTGTGACTGTGTGCGTGTGTGTGTGTGTACAGCTCCACTCCTCCAGGGCACGCAGGTGTCAGGAAGTCACCCCAGGTGTGTCCTAACGACCAGGTGACAGGAAGCAGGGTGTGGCCTAACGACCAGGTGACAGGAAGCAGGGTGTGGCCTAACGACCAGGGGACAGGAAGCAGGGTGTGTCCTAACGACCAGGGGACAGGAAGCAGGGTGTGGCCTAACGACCAGGGTGACAGGAAGCAGGGTGTGGCCTAACGACCAGGGGACAGGAAGCAGGGTGTGGCCTAACGACCAGGGGACAGGAAGCAGGGTGTGGCGGTGGCTCTAACCCCTGGTCCGCTCGGAAGCCAGCAAATAGTTAGTAAGCTGCTGGAAACCTGCTCCCGTACACAGCCAGCAGCTCTCTCAACGTCACACACACACACACATAGGGGTCTGACACGGTACCTTACACACAGGGGTCTGACACGGTACCTTCAGCCTGTATACTTACACTGGTACATGCGTTTTGGAAATCCCTCCGTAATCTTTAAACCTGTATCATTTGTCAGCGATTTGAACGGGTGGAATATGTTCCGCCGTTCTGGAGGAAGGCTTGAACAGTCTCTGCGGGCCACGCGAGCGCTATGCCACACAGTCCACAGCCAGGCTTTGGAGCCGCGCTTTGTAATGATAGTAATTCAAGGTGCCACGATAAGGCGGCAGAGTGAGTGTGTGTGTGTGTGAGGGGACGGCGACGACGACAGCGAGGCAATTCTCCAAACGCGCTTCACAACACCGTCCCTCCTCGCCGCCTCCTAAAGTAAATGACGTCCTCCCAAATCAGAGCGTGTTTAGCCGTCTGCTAGACCGCGAGATGTAGGGAGATCATGTATAGACACGTGCTCTCGCTCGCATGTACACACCAACCCTCACCACACACACACACACACGCACGTAACGACAACTAACTCTAACGCCAGACAACCAATCTCCTCTCCCCGCTCAACTCCGACAGAGTTGAACTCTTCTTTGTTTTTGTGGCAAGCTGTTTTTACATAAGAAGCTTATACCAGCCGCGCACTTTTTGTGTGTCGGTTTATTGCAATAAAACACAAAGGGACAAAAGCCATTGTCTTTTAAGTAATGATTGTTGGATTTCATGAAACGAGCCCCTGGCAGGGGGGAGGAGTCGGGAGGCTGAGAGAAGATGAAGGCAGCTCCAGACAGCTGTAGGTTTTTTATTATTTTTTATGATGCAGTTGTTTGTTGATGTAAATACAGAGCACATGACCTTGTAGCTTTGATGCGTGATTGACAGGGCGGAGGGGAGGGGTGGCGGTGGAAGGGGGGGCACAGAAATAACGATCGTCTCTCGCGGCATCCGTCGCACGGGCGCGAGGCAGCGACGGGGGCGCCTCCGCTGTCTTGCCTGTCCACCCCTCTCTCTGGTTTTCCTTTTCTCTCTTTCTCTCTCTCTGTCCCCATCCTCTCTCTCTCTCCCTCTTCTCTCTCTCTCTTTCTCTCTTTCTGTCTCCATCATCTCTCTCCCTCTTCTCTCTCTCTCTCTCTCTCTCTCTCTTCCTTCTCATGCTCGAGGGTAGGAGTGACCTCATGCGTTTTATCGACGGAGATCCGATCTCTGTGTGCCTGCTGGGTCAATGCCATGTCGCCGCTGCGTTTAGAAGCGACCGATGTCGCGTTTGCCCTCGAAAGCAGACCCCCGGGAGTCCTGTCCTGTCTGGTTGGAGTGCTTTTGTGCAGCGCGCAGCGGCGTGTTTGAAAACACACACTGAGGACTTGTGACTGAGGTCTGTGTGCGCCGCCGCCGCCGTGTTGTGGTGAAATGAAAGGTCGGGCCTTCACCGCGAAGGTCAACCGAGCTCTGCTCGCTTCCTTGTTCGGGGAGAGGCAAGGGCAGCACTCGCCTCAAAGCATCCTTTCCTCCCGCACCTACACTCTCCTGTCTGAGTGGGAAGATGTGTCCTTTTTATTGTCTTACACCCTCTCTCTCTCTCTCTCTCTCTCTCTCTCTCTCTCACTCCTCTCTCTCTCTCTCTCTCTCTCTCTCTCTCTCTCTCTCTCCCACGTATCAAAGGAAGAAAATACTTTTTTAAGCCCTGGGAATGTTATCAAGTTCAGTGAGTGCGCACGTACGCACGTGTGCTCCTCTGCTTGTGCGTGTGTGCGTGCACAGTACAGAATGTGTGTGTGTTCTCATCTGTGCCTGCGTGTGTCTGTTCATGGATTCCTGCGTGTGTGTGTGTGTGTTTTTAGTTGTGTACGTGCGTACAGTATGAGTGTGTGTGTGTGTGTGTGTTTGCACCGCTGAGAGTTGGGGTCAGGGACAGGGTGCTGGTTGTTGGGAAAGAGCTGTTGTTGTTCCATCTGTTGTGGACCACTGGAGCACATAGTTGCTGTTCTCTGTCACTGGGCCCTCCTTGCTGGGGGCCAATCCTCCTCCCACCACCCCCCCCCTCCCACACTCCCCCCACCCCCCCCACACCCTCCCCACCCCCCCTCCCCAGGACAGATAGAAGGTGGCATGGATGAGAGGGGAGGGTAAGTGCTTAATGTACATCACCAGTATCAGTCAGTCATTAGTATTCTAGTATCCTGTGAAAGACTGGGATTTAACCTTTCAACTGGGATTGAACCTTTCGACTGGGATTGAACCTTTCGACTGGGATTGAACCTTTCGACTGGGATTGAACCTTTCGACTGGGATTGAACCTTTCGACTGGGATTGAACCTTTCGACTGGGATTGAACCTTTCAACTGGGATTGAACCTGTGTACGTCAGGACCCGGGTTGTAGTTGCGGGTGACAGTCAAGGTGACAGTCAAGGTCACTCATTAAGAGCGTCGGCAATAAACCTGCCTCTGTATAATGTACATTGTGCGATCATCAATCAAATGTTTGCCCTACTTAAAGTATTTTTGTCCCTCTCTCTCTCTCTCTCTTTCTCTCTCTTTCTCTCTTTCAGCAGGCGATGGAGGACTTGTTGGAGGACGAGGACGAGGACTATGACAAAGATGACAAGGTAATTATTCCTGTTGTCAGGGGACGCACTCTCTCATGGGTGACACCGTTGCACACACAGGAAGTCCAAACAGACACAGGCAGTGACTATCTGTGCCTTCCCCTCTTCACCAGCCCGACAGAACTCCTACACGCTCACACACACACACATACACAGGACCTAAAACCAAACAAAACAACCAAACGCCTTGTGAAACTGTAGTGACTCCCCCTTCCCGAGAAAACGCTTCGTCATTGTGACGTAACAACGACGAAGCGTTTTCACTTCCTGTTGACGTTTTGTCCGGCCTCGCTCCTCCTCCTCTGCGTTATCTCCCCTCCCGCTCGACCCAGCCACCCCCGAGGGCTGAAGGGCAGCGCGGCGGCCATCGCAGCGACTGGAAAAAACGCTCCCGTATAAAGGGCTTAGTTAGCTATTTAGGACCATTCACTCGGCCCCTTTTATCCCGCCATAAAACAAACATCTGCGCTCGTAAGACGCGATCAGGTGACGACAGGTGGCCCCCTTTACGGCGGCCGCTCGTTCGAATACGCCGGAGACGGCGTCGACGCGAAGGCGACGGCCTTTGTCGTTCCCGGAGAGGAGCCGTGGTCCTTTGGACTCGGCCGCGTTGTTTGATGTGGGGCGCGGCGAGGCGGCCAGGGACCCACAGGGTTATTTTACTCTCCTTCTTCAGCCTCTTTGAGAAAGTACCAGAAGGCAGGTCTGGGATCACAGGGGGGTTGGAATAGCAGATCTTGTGTGTAGTCAGTCCGCATGTGCCCACTGCCTTATCGACACACACACACACACCACACACACACCCACACACACACACACACACACACACACACACACACCCTGCCTCCGTAGCGTGGAAGGGGAAAGTTCCAGAGCCACAATGTTCTAACCACGCACACAGGGCGACCATTGAAGATACGCCACAAGCAACCTTGAACCTTTTTCTTTTTCTTCTTCTATCCTCCTCCTTCTTCTTTCCTCTATCTCTCTCTCTCTCTCGCGCGCGCGCGGCCCTTTTCTTCAACAGCATTTCCTTCCTCCCCTCGGGGGGAAAAAAGAGAAAAACGTGGCGTTTGAAAAGATGCAGATTATAAGAAATACATTTGGTAACTTTCATATTGAAATGAGGGAGCTTGCCCGTCTCCCCGGCCACTGTCAGACGGCGGGCCAGAACTGATTATTCCACATAAGAGGGCCTTGCTCTCTGAGCGCACACAGGGCTGGGGCGGCGGATAGCACAGGCACCACAAAGGCTACAATTTACCAACTCAGCCTTCATACATTTTGATCTATTGCTCCCCTCGACTGTTAGCATTTCATTTGAGCTGTAGGGAACTTGAAAGGGGGTGTATTTTCCCTCTTTATTCACCTACCACCCACCCCAATCTCTCTCTCCCCCCCCTACTCCCCTCCCTTTCTCCTTTTCTCCCCCCCCCCTCCTCCGTACAGACACATTTTCTTTTCTTCCGCCCTCATCCCTGGTTAAGTGCACAACAAATGGAGTTTTGAGGCTGAACAAATTTGTCTTTTACATCCCCCTCCCACCCCAGCCTCCCTTACGCCCCTCACCCCCACCCCCCCCCCACCCCCTTAGGTATAGAAAGGACCTGACGCTCTCATTACCCCTGGTCTGGGCTCCGATAGTCCACTATGAAGGTCAGGTCAAGGAGTGGGGAGGGGTGGGGGGGCGAGGGGTTACACACACCTCAGAGAGAGAGGAGAGGGGGGGGGAAATGAAGAGAAAAGATTAATAAGCCAAGGACTCGTTTTAATTGAACCTGAAGCATATGTTGCGAGTACGCCCAATCCGTCCCAGATGTGGCGATGCGGCCTTGCGCATGGCTCCTCCCCCGCCCCCACCACCAGGCAGCTATTAGCTGGGTGACCTTTGCTCCGGGGGCTAAATGGAGTATTACACGGCGAAAAAAGAAAAAAAAGAATAGCGAAAGCACCTGTTTTTAATTGCGGAGAGGACCCCTGCGGGCTTCTCTGCCTTTGGTCACCACACCTGTTTTCACTTGCTGGGATGTTGGCCAATCGTGGAAAGTGTCTTTCTTGTGAGCCAACGCTGATATTAGTCACTTGCTCTGGATGGGAGCCGTGCGTCCGGGCTAATTGATGGGGACGTCTGACTTGTTGAAGCCAAACGGACACCTGAAGGGGGAGCGAATAAGAGACCTGAACTCAAGACTCCTCCTCCTGCCCCTCCCCATCTGAAGGTGGTGTGTGTGTGTGTGCGTGTGTCCACCTTAATTCAAGCCAGAAGGGAACGCACATAAACACAGACACAGTCACACACACAAGCACACAGACACCGGGGACCAAACCATCCCCGGGAGAAAAAAAAACACCAAAGAAGAAGAAAAGAAAAAAAACATTCTATCTCAGTTATCATCGTCATCACTATCATCGACACTGACAGCGATATAAACAAGCCAACACCTGCCCTGTCATCACAGAGGTAAACACACACGCTCGCACACACAGTCTTACACACACACACACACACACAGCACGAGCCCACACACTAGCTTAACCAGATTCTAATGAGGGTGTCAGTGGCTCCACTGTCAGTGCCAACCCTGTCTCCAGATGGTATTTATAGAAGTGGTATCTGTACAGTGCAGTGGCAGAACAGTGTGTGTGTGTGTGTGTGTGTGTGTGTGTTGTAGCATACTAGACCGGTAGTGTATGCAGGTGATGTGGTAAATGACTCCAGGGGGGGGGGCAGTGTCTGCTATAGGAGCTGTGTGTGTGTGTGTGTGTGTGAGATGTGTTGTGACCCTCAGCCCCCCTACTGTCTGACCAGATACGGTGTTCAGTAATCACCTCTAGGCTGGTGTGTGTGTGTGTATGACTGATGACTTATGTATCTGTGTTTCCCTGTGTGTTTGTGTGTTTGTGTGGCGGCTGCTGCGTGTGATAGCCCTTCCACCCAGAGGGGGATAGAGAGAGGGTGGGTAAGGGAGGGAGAGAGAGGGAGATAGAGGGAGAGGGTGGTCAGGAGGAGAGGTAGAGATTACGGCGAGCACGCCCGCCTGGTCACAGGAGCCCCGGTCCTCCTCCCCGCTCTCCGCTCGCCCCGGGGAGGAACACCAAGCAGATAAGACCCACACCACAATCATGTCCTGCTCACGGCCACGCCACACACACACACACACGTCTCTCTGCAACGGTCACCTCTTCCCTCCATCACCCTTGCTCTGTCCCGGGGCTTTGGGCTCGGTGGATAAGACCCGCTGTCCCCTCGTCCCTCCGTGCTGGTCCCCTGGGCTCGTCGGAGAGCCGACTGGGACACGTGCGAGCGTGTCGTGTTGTCCCGCGCGAAACACGGCAGAGATGCGCTCGCCTGCGTTCGGCTTCTCAGAGCAGTAACATGAGCCGGTAGTGAGTGTATTGTGTTGTCTATCTGGACTCGGGTGTAATGGGTCCACTCATTACCACCCCCCCCCTCACACACACACACACACACTCTCTCTACTCTACTGAGGCCTACTTTTTACCCTTACCCTGTGGACCCCCCTTTACACACACACTCATCCACACATCCCCAACAGCATGAGATAGCACTAGGAACGCCATTGCCACACTAGTAGGCTCCGAGTGAGAACGTTGGCCTCGCTGTCCTTGCACCTGGGAACAGAGACAAGTGGCACGTTGAAACAATATCACAGCAATGCAGTTTAGTACGGAACAGAAAGATGCTTATCTGAAAATAATAACCAGAGAAAAAATAATCTCCCTCACATTCTCATGTGTGTAGTCAGTGACAGTGCTTGTTCTGTGTGTGTGTGTGTGTGTGTGTGTGATGTAGACATCTGTGGTTAGCAGATAGGAGCTGTGTTTATCGATGGCCTCGCAGGTGCATACTGCAGGTATTAACTGCTGCTCTATCGCCATGTGAACCCCTGGGGCGCCATAGCAACAGAGTCTGGAACCCCTGGGCCTAACAGAGATTTGAATAAGGCTCTGATAGCGGCTCCTTCCAGCTAGTCTGTCTGTCTGTCTGTCTCACTGTCTGTCTGTCTGTCTGTCTGTCTCTGTCTGTCTGTCTGTCTGTCTGTCTGTCTGTCTGTCTGTCTGTCTGTCTGTCTGTCTGTCTGTCTGTCTGTCTGTCTGTCTATCTTTGTATGTGTGTTCTGCTGCAGACACTGAGCACGGTGCAGAGGTGCGCCGCGATCCCTGCCATATTCCGCCGCCGCCTTGTAATTGGTCTAAAGAGAGCGCGGGGATTCTTTTTAACGCCGTCAAAAAGCGTGCGATTGTACGAGCGTAAGGTTCTTCTGGGGGGCTATGGAGCTTGTGATTCAGCACGCGTGTTCCTCAGGTAACAAGAGTGTTGAGGAGGAGGGTGGGGGGGAGGGGAGGGGGAAGGGGGGAAGGGGGAGGAAGTTGGAGCCGCTCAGCGTTCCTTTCTTCTCCCCGCCTCTGAAGGATGAAAAGCTTCCCTCTTTTAAAGACGCTTTTTGACTTTTCTGCTTCATTTTTCTTCTCTCTCTCTCTCTCTCTCTTTTTATTTTTTTTATGATTATTTTTTTGTGTTTCCTTTCGGGGGGAGATGCTCCCAGGAACTGCATGTTAATCATGTTTGGCTAATAGAGGAGGAAGGACGACAAAGCGAGGGGGTGAGACGGCATGGAGAGGCTATTGTCTTGCTATGCTAAACACACCACATTGTTTACCTTTTCTCCCCTGCCCCACGCCCCCTCGAGACGTCAGGTAGCCCTCGGACCCCCGTCCCTCCACCCTCCATCTCTCTCTTTCTCGCCCATGTTCCCCCCCAGATCTCTCTCACCCTCTCTCTCTCTTCTCTCTCTCCCTCTCTCTCTCCCTCTCCCTCTCCCTCTCCCTCTCTCTCTCTCTCTCTCTCTCTCTCTCTCTCTCTCTCCTCTGCTGCCTCTTTGTCTTAACCCTTTCCTTTGTGTCCCCGGTTCATAAAAAAAAACTCCGTTTTCGATCTGTCCGCATCATCAAGGTCCCTAGGCCAGGCCCCGCCTCTTCCACTCCCTCCTCGGACGACAGCCGTCTGCCTGAAAGCCATATCCTCGAGGATTTACTGGCTTCCTGGCACTGTGAGTGGATCCGGGTGATGGTGGTAAGTGTGTGGCGTGTCACGCCCTGCCCCGGCCATGCTGCTGATGCCGCTGTGTGCCTGTCTGGCTTCTAGGTGTCATCGTCTTGTGTCCGGCAGCTGCCCTGGACCTCTGTGCCCTCCCCCCCCCCTCACCCCCCTCACACCTCACCCTCCCCTCACCCTCCCCCCCCTCCCCCCCCCTCAGTGTCCTCGTCTCTCTCACTCACGTGTTCGCTCGTCCAGTCACGCACGCCCCGCCCCTCGGCCCCCACCCACTACCACGCCGCCCCCCCTTCCCCCCCGTGAGACCCCGAGGGGTGGGGAGCGAGCGATGGAGGGAGGGGGGGGAAGGGGGGGTCCAGCATGGGAAGTTGTGAGTCCTGACGCGTGCGGGACTGTCAAACACCCCCCCCACCGACGTGTCTGAGATTGTCAAAACACCTTCCAGAGTCGCTTTAACACGTGTTCTGTCTGACGGTGTTTTTCCCTCCCGTGCCGCGTAGCACAAGCGTGTGCGCGCGCTCGTGTGTGTGTGTGAAAGACTGAATGTGGAGAAATGTACTGTTCGTCATCTGTATTGAGGGGGCACAGTGCCTCCGAGCCTCTGTGTTGTGACAGTTGACTCCACGGCACCATGTTTGTCCTCGTCCCCCCCCCCGATACAGACTGTGTGACCCGTCTGCTGCCAAACACCACCGCTGCCTGTGCTGCTTCACGCTAACTGTGTAGACCAGAGTGATAAGAGTGCATTTGGAATGTGCACATGCGTGCTTGTTGTGTGTATGTGGCGTGCGCACGCCACATCACGTCGTCGAGTCGGTCGCAAGTCACCCCTTACACACACACACACACACACACACACACACACACGCTCAACCAAAACCCCAAACTCAAACACTTTGGCGGGCTTAGTTGAAAAACCCAGAGAAAGTTACAGTTGTCGACCGCTATCAAAAAAAAACGTGACAAAACACGAAACCTCCATCCGAGACAAACACGGAGCCCCGCTGCCCTCCCATTGGTGGGAATCTGGAGCACATCACATGACAGGTTTTTCCCTGCGTCTCAAAGTCAAACACGGGAGAAGTCAGTCGCTACAGCGCCTTCTCTTTTAACGACACCCATGAATGTGTGATGAGCGCAGGGTATACATATTTGATGCCCTTTAAAAAAAAACAATCCCATCACTTTTTTGGGGTGTGTGGGGGTGTATGCGTGCGGGGGGGGGAGAGGTGTTGAAAACACGACGCGATTTGCAGTAGCCTCATATTTCTGATCCCCCCCCCCTCGGCGGATGGATATCTAATTACAGGTGTAATGAGGTTGGCATCGATTCTGTTCTGGGAAATTGATCAGTCGAATGAAATTAAGCCTGGCGACGTGGCGGAACCCGCGGATTAGGGTGTTGCTCTCTCTCTCTCTCTCTCCTTCGAGGGGGTAGGCCGTTTCAACTTCCCAAAGCAAGATCATTTAGTCGGGGGATAGTTGACAGCGGGCGTGCGGAACAAGCTCAGGACAAGCCGGTCCTTCCAGGAGGAGGCCGGTGTGATGCCCTCTGCCTGTCTAGGGAGAGGGGGGCGGTCTAGGTGGAGAGTAGGGCAGGGAGGGCACAGCGTTTGGGATTGTTGTTTGTGACGGCCTTGTTTTTGAGAGACTGAGAGAGAGAGAGAGAGGAGAGAGAGAGAGGGGGGGGGAGAGAGAGAGGGCAGCGTCTAAACCAGGCCAACGAAGGAGAAGAGTAATGGCGACCCATTCATCAACGCCTGCCAGCCGGGCAACCTGGGAAGGACGGGGGGGGGAGCAGGGGGACGTGGGAGGGATGGGTGCAGGGACGGGGGGGGGCTACAGAGGGTGAGGGCAGGCGGTGGGGAGAGGAGTGGGAGGGCGAGGGGGTCGCTGGTGGTGGGGTTGAAGGGGGCGGAGGTGGGGGGGGGGTGATGGTTTCCTGTGTGCTCGACCTTGAGTCTGGTGAAGGCTGATGGAGGAGCTGATGAACTGGGGTGAGGGGACCCCTGAGGGGAGATGGGTAAGGCGATCAGTGGCACCTCCCGCCCAATCCCATTAGAAGAGGACACACACACACAAACACACACAAACACACACACACAAACACACACACACATTATGTTTTTTTTAGGAGGGAGCCACAGGACGCGGAGGTCAAGCTGTAAATAAGCCACCTCCACCTCCTCTGGTATTCTCCCCCCCCCCGTTATGTACTTATGCCTATATTTATCCCGGCGCGTCACGGCGACCCTCGCCATGGGAACGGGCCGGGTGAAGAGCGTCATTAGGATGAGGGAGCGTGGCGTCTCCGCGGTCCACCTTCAGTTGGCTCACTTAGCTGGAGTTTGACTTTGTCGGAGGAAAACCCTCACACACACACACACACACACACAGGGACGCACACACACACGCAGGGACGGACACACACACACAGGGACAGACACACACGCCTCGTAAAGCGCCCGTTAGGGAGCTGAGTGTTCCTGCAAGCCTCGACGTGGCCCTTTGTGTCAGCCAGAGCAGCTTGATAAGGGAGGGGGTGCGGGGACGTGCACAGCATCGCGACGCGCACCTAACAGATATTTATGTGCTCGTGTAAAGAGAGGGGGGGAAGAGAGAGATGTGTTCTCCATACCCAGACCCAGGATTAGTCCGGAAGTCAATTATTTATTTCGACGGCAGGTTCCGGAAACGAAACATCTGCTTCTTTCATGCGTTGCTGGCAAACAGCCAGAGTCACTGAGATATGTGACTGGTCACAGGTTGGTGTCGTACCCCTGAATAGGGAGTGATGAGGTACAGGATAGGCCTAGTCCTGCAGGGAGAGGGAGGTACAGGATAGGCCTAGTCCTACAGGGATAGGGAGGTACAGGATAGGCCTAGTCCTACAGGGAGAGGGAGGTACAGGATAGGCCTAGTCCTGCAGGGAGAGGGGGGTACAGGATAGGCCTAGTCCTGCAGGGAGAGGGAGGTACAGGATAGGCCTAGTCCTGCAGGGAGAGGGACTAGCATGTTGTCGGGGGCGACACAGGGGGACCTGGGGAACAGTAACACTAAAATCCCAGGAGTTCCACTGAGTCCATATGACTGTTAAAGGGAGTCGAGATGAATTCGACATGTTACTGTTCATGTTACTCAAGGTAGAATGATGTTAGCGAATGTCGTTTAATTGACGTTTTACCCCTTACATGGTAACAAAACTAGACGAGTCACATTGAGTTAATGTTCACGTTTAAATTCCCTTTTCCCTCCTTTTTATGTCCCCGGCTAATTAGTTTTGGCTGTGTGTGTTCTCGCCTGTCATTTCCAATCGGGAGTTTGGTGGAGAGATGTTGTCACCCTCCAAGCATTTCCCAGCTTGACTCTTCATCGTGCCGGGGTCCTGGGTGGAGCAGGCGGGGGGGTGGGTGCAGCAGGCAGGGGGGTGGGGGGTACAGCAGGGGGGTGGGTGGGTGGAGCAGGGGGGGGTGGGGTGGGGAGCAGGGGGGGGGTGGGTGCAGCAGAGGGGGTGGCTGGGCACGGCTGCTGTTACTAAATCAACACCAACAGTCTCACTTGCCCTCTGGGAGCCCCTATTTTAGCGTCCCGTCACGTTTTATATGATAACTTTAACTGTGCTGCCAGAAAAATTAATAAAAGGAAAAACAGGTCGATTTTAGCCTCGGCGTCAGGGGCGGCCTCAGCCCGGTGTGGCCGTGTCGTCGAAAACGCCCCCGTCCTTCTACATAAGCGACAGGCGGAATCGTTCCCCGCGCATAATAACTCCAGGATCTGTGAAGATGTGGGATGTTCTGATGCGGTTAAGCAGGTCCCAGAGTGACGGTCCTCGGCTTGGTTTCCTCCAAGCCCCCCAGCCCCCCAGTCTAGTGTGGAGGGTTACACATCGCTCTCCAACTTTACTCAATTTCCTCGGTGGCACCCGACGCAGGAATAAAGGGCCGCGAATGAGGTGCAGGAGGTACGATACACCCAGCTCTCTTTTGAATATTTAATAAGAGTGTGTTTAAAGGATTTGACTGTATTTGGAGCAGGCCTTTTATCGTCAGCTCCGGTGTGGTTAACCTAGCTTGGCTGTGAGTGTGTAAACACTGTGTGTGTGTGTGAGTGTGTGTGCGCGCCCAGGCTTTTTTGTTCTAGTGTCAATGTAGGTTGTCTTCCGTGTGCTTACTCCGTCAAAACTCACAACCCCTAACGAGAACCCCCGCCACACACACACACCACACACACAGGCAGGTACACACACAGGCAGGTACACACACACACACACACACAGGCAGGTACACACACCGCACACTCCTCAGAGTGCCCCCCCAGAGAGCTACCTGCTCCAGATACTCTAACACCGGTTGGCTCAGCGGTAGGCTGATGAACACACAGCTGACAGGTCATCACACACACACACGCACACACACACACGGTGCGTACACGGTGGATACACACTGTATAAACACAACCCATACGACAGAGCTCCTGCCGTCAGCCAAACAAACTCTCGAAATCTCGCGCCCGTGAAAAGCCTCTGGCTGAGTTTATTGACATCAGAGACGTTTCTCCGGTGCGAGTCAACTTGAGCTTTTCATGTCCAGAATATCCAGCTGGCCCAAATGCAATTTGTCTCCAATAGAAGACGGGGGTCTCTCTGTGACTCGAGGGCGAGCTCTTGTCGGTTCCCGCTGTCGGCTGGCACGGGGCCACCAGGCGCGGGGGGGCCGGACTAAATGACGGGTTTCGGAGAGCTGTGCGGGGCATGTAGGTGCTGCTGGGCTGCGTGCTCTGAAACGACTGTGTGGTACTCTCACCAAAATCCACCTCCGAGTTCCCATTCGACTGTGGAGAGCTCCTTTTGACTCCTCTGCCGTCATTTGATATATGTGGATTGGGGTTAGGGTTAGCGGCTAATCCTAAACATTAGCACTTGGGTAACCCAAGAAAAATATGTGATTTGTTGACCCCTTGGCCCGGGCCTGCAGAATGGCAGGAGAGTTCCCAGCACGTTGGTTATACAGATGTTTTCTTTCTGCACTTCTGAGGAGTGTGAGATAGAAACTACGGAGTCAGACAGTGTCTAAGCCACGATTAAAACACACACACACACAGATTGAGACACTCACACAAACTCACGACACCGACGGCTGCGTAGCCGTTAGTATTCAACCAAAGTTCCCCACGGAAAGTGAAAGGATTCAAACATTCAATGTCAACATCTGTATCTGGAAAACAGACAATCCCTCTGGATGTTCTTCCTTTTTCATACCGACTTTTGAAGACAATTTACAAGCAACTTTTTGACCTTGACAGTGATCTGTGAAAGCTCCTGTCATTCCAGGCAGCTGCCGAACATCAATGCACCTTCGCGTGACGAGATTACGGTTCATGACAAGGTTGCAAAGACAGTCAAGGTTGCTCAGAAGAGAAAAGGGCGCACAGCTAAAGAGAGGCGCTCCGCGTCGCGGCAGAATGCTAACGCGCGGCGGTGCCGAGGCGGCGTTTTGGAGCGGCGAGCGGGCGTAGCCAGGTGCGTGGATCCGACGTATCGGGGGGGGGCCTGCGGTGGTGTGTGTGTGTGGTATCGGGTTCCGTCGGAGGAGCAGGTCTCTGAGGCGTCCATCTGGACGGCAGAGTTGCGGGGGAGCTGGGAAAACAAGGCCTCTCCCTGTAGCTCGCCGTGTTATTGCTGCCTCCCGCCTCCCACCGACCACTTTTGAAGACAGGAAATAGGAGCCGGGCCCACGGTTCGAGGGGCATGTGGCAATGGTTTATACTCCGATGACCTGCGACCTTTCCCCTCCGCCCTCTCTCTCTCTCTCTCCTCTCTCTCTCCTCCCTCTCTCTCTCTCTCTCTCTCTCTCTCTACTCTCTACCTCTCTCTCTCTCTACCTCTCTCTCTCTCTCTCTCTCTCTCACCGCTCCCCTGTTCCTTACCCTGAGAGCCCAAAGTCGGAGGGACCCAGCCCGAACCCAACACAATAGGGCCCGTCTGGACATGGGGCTTTGTTTGAGTCCGTAACGCAAAACAGATGGGGGGTTCGGGGGGGAGAGGAGAGAGGAGGGGGGAAGAAAGGAGTCTTGTAAAATATTTGCAAAGAAAAATAACCCTGGGACACTGTCTAATTATATCTATTTGTCTTGTGCGGTTTTTCCATGGAGGCCGTGTGGTCTCTCTGGCCGGGCCCGGGTTCATTTTTCACATATCTGGTTCAGCGGGGCGAGGGGGGTGAGAAGGGGGCAGGGGGTATGGGTGGGGGGGCAAGGATTTATTGTCTTCGGCTGGTTCGACTGGCTTGTCTTTAATGACAGGGACTTCATACGACCAACCAGCTCACAGCGTTGGATATACTGTGTCATTGGTCGCCATGACAGCAGCCAGCGTCGTCATCACACACTTGTGTCTTGTCTGACTGGCCATAGGACTGAATTGTCATCCCTAGGATTGTCCTCTGAACATCAGGACTGTAGGGATAGCGGGCCTCCTATCAGGTTAGAGCGGGACCCCTCTTTCTTCCAAGCATGTCAGCTACTGCTCCACCAAGCCACTCCAGTCTACGTGTCTGTGTCCTCAACCCACTCGCCTCCAACCCTCTCTCTCTTCTCTCTATCTCTCTCTCTCTCTCTCTCTCTATCTCTCTCTCTCTCTCTCTCTCTCTCTCTCTCTCTCTCTGTCTCTCTCTCTGCTCTCTCTCTCCTCTCTCTCTCTCTCTCTCTCTCTCTCTCTGTGTCTCTCTCTCTCTCTCTCTCTCTCTCTCTGTGTCTCTATGTCTCTCTCTCTCTCCTGACACTGCATTCTGTCCAGCCCAGTTCCTGTCCCGTCCAGTCTGACAGCAGCTCTGTTGACTGTTGCATGAGTCTTCTCTGTCTTCGTACCGGGGATGTGGGGGGGGGGATGTCCCCCCACCCCCTCCACACACACACACACACACACACACAAACACACGCACACACCACAACGTTCTCAAGTTCTCAACCATCAAAAGTTGAAAAGGAAGAGCTCTTCATGGTGGTGACGGCGTTAATGGTAATGATGATGTCACTGCTCATGACATCATCATAGTGTGCCAGCGCACAAAGAGGTCCCCGTCGTAATGTTGATGGAGACGTTTGGCGCTCGGCTAAATTCACTCCATTCACGCAGTATTCAAATTTGCTCGCTTTAAGAGGGAAAACAGTGCGATTTGTTCTGCTGACTTTATATCTCTATTACGGCTTGGAAAGTAGTCAGTCATTTGAAGCTGGATTTCTGGTTGAGTTGGCTCCCCTCTTCAAGTCTTTGACGCTCTTTAAATGTTTTTGTTCCGTGTGGATGCATGCGCCTGGCCTCTTGTCATCTCTTTATGCTCTCTCTCTATTTCCGTCTATTTTGTCCTTCTCTCTCTCTTCTTCTGCCTATCCCATCTCTCTCTCTCTCTCTGTCTATGTCTCTCTCTCTCTCTCTCTCTCTCTCTCTCTCTCTCTCTCTCTCTCTCCTCTCTCTCTCTCTCGGTCGTTGCAGGACTCGGAGAGAAAGGGCTTCATGAACAAGCTCTATGCCATCCAGGACGTGTGCATCAGCGTGCAGAACGCTCTGGATGAAGTGGCCTCCTACGGCGAGAGGATAAAGAAGTGAGTCGTAAGCCCCCTCCTGCCTCCCCTCCTCCTCTCCTCCCCAAGCCCCGCCCCCCTCCCGCCGTTCCCCTTTTCCCCGCTTCCTGCGCCAGCTCTCTCGCCGGCAGCCAGCCAGCCAACCCAACCAGCCAACCAGGAAGCCTGTCCCACTTGTCACGTCTTACTCAAGCCTCCATGAGCAAGCCATCAGGAACACACACACACACACATTGCTTCAGCTACACACTTAACACACGGAGTCTGAAATGTGGCAAAACTATCGTTAAGGCACACATTCCAAACACCTACCTGTATGTTCCTACTCAGTCAGCAAAGTGCCTGTGGTGTGTGTGTCTGGTGTGTGTGTGTGTGTGTGTGGTGTGTGTTGTGTGTGTGTGTGTGTGTGTGTGTGTGGTGTGTGTGTGTGTGTGTGTGTCTCTCTCTCTCTTCCGTGCTGGCGCGCGTGACCCTCTGCTCTCCTCTCCCCCCCCGTGTGTTCAGCACCTTCAACTGGACCGTGCCCTTCCTGAGCTGGCTGGCCATCGTGACTCTGTGCGTGGCCACCCTGGCCGTGTACTTCATCCCCCTCAGATACATCGTCCTGGCCTGGGGTGAGCAGCAGCGGCGGCGTGCCGCGAGCGGTGTGGAGGGACTAGCAGCAGTCGTAAGGGAAAATAAACACAGGAAGTAAACATGTTTGCGCCCCCTGGGTCGGTTCTGTCTCGGAGAGCTAGGGAAGAGAGCGGCGCTTGGCCTTCGTGTGCGAGGCGTGAGGGGTTCGAAGGGTTCAAAGTTGAATTTGGCCCACGTGCTCAGCTCATCGCTCTTGTCTTTCTCCTTACCCGTGTCTCTCTCTCTCTGTCCCTGCAGGGGTTAATAAGTTCACCAAGAAGCTCCGTGACCCCTACACCATCGACAACAACGAGCTCCTGGACTTCCTGTCCCGCGTGCCCTCAGACATTCAAGTGGTGCGTGTTCCTCTCTCTCTCTTCTCCCCACTACTCTCTACCTCTCTCTCCCATCTCTCTCTTCTTCTCGCTCCTCTCCCTCTCTCTCTCTCTCTCTCTATCTCTCTCACTCTCTCTCTCCACTTTTTTCCTTTCTCTCCTTGCTCCCCTTCCCGTTTCCATGCCTAGCGAGCGTAAAGGTCACCGCGGCGATACTTTGCCCGCAATTAACTGCCTGTCAGGGGTCACGCCGCGTAAAGTTTTAATTCAATTCCGCTATCCCTCGCTTTGATTATTTTCCCCCTGTTCAGCAGCTCCCTGTTTTGGAACTCCCGTCGTTTCCCCTACAGGTGAAGATGTTAAGTAAGTGGAGAGAGCCTGTTTATTAGCGGGCTGATTGAAGCCATGCAGGCCAAGTCCTGTGATGATGCGTTTGTTAGTCATTATAGAGTGTAAACCAACAGTTAACCAGCAGCACGCGGTTTGCTTCTACATTAACCGTGAGATCAGATTAAGGCGGCGGTGGCGTGGCCGGGGACAGTTTGTTAGAGACCTTCTCGTGTGCCGAGGTGCTAGCCGGGGCTCGAGTGGAGGTGCTGCCTTTTAAAACGGCAATTACCCCCAGCAGCTTGTGAAAGGAAGGCTGTTATCTGTCCAGGCCCCACCGTCAGGCTGTTCCACCCTGGGCTGTACTGGGAGACAGACAGACAGACAGACACAGACAGACAGACAGGAGGGTGACAGACCCGGACCCAGAACCCTCTGATCCCAGGGCCCAATCCCTTTCCACATCAGTGCCACCAATCACCCCCGCCTGCCCTCCCCCCCTTTGATTGCCTGTTGCCCACAAACCCCTTTCATCTTTACAGGGTCGTAATCCTCTGCCCCCACCACCACCGCACCGCCCTACCGTCCCCCACATCCCCCCACCGCCACCCCCTCCGCCCCACACCGGCCCCCGTGGGGTTTTACTGCGCCGCGGGGCCCGGTCCCAGCGGCAGGTAGCCCCGACCCAAATGAGGCCAAGCTGGCCCCTCTGCTGCGGGGGCCACGGCACCGTGCACACCTGGAGCCGGCCGGGGCCCGGGCAGGTAGGAGGCCTTTACGAGGTCCCTAATGAGGGGCGGCTGGCTGGGCCCGAGCGGGGACACGCCGGCCTGCTGCTGCTCCTGGAGCTCGAGCTAACGCTAACAGTGCTACCACCGCTACTGTTCCTGTTGCAGCTGAGCCGGGCTAATTGGTGCCAGGTTTCAGTGCCAGTCTGGGAGCAGGGAGTTATTTCCCCTCAAACAGACCTCCTCTCGCCTGGCTGCAGGGGGAGGGAAGGTTTATTTCTTTCATTTTTCTCGGGGGGCGGGGGGGGGAGGTTTAAAACACCAAATGTCCTGCTCTGCTCTGCTTCGCTCTTGTGCTGCTGCCTCTGGTGGTTGCGTCACCTCGACGCCCGTCCTGCCTTTTTGGGTCACACGAGCCTGCAGGGACGGGGTCCGGGGGGGGCACCGAGGTCCAAATGGAGCGAACCCCCCTCGACGGCGCGTGTCCGCTGACCCTTCCGGGTCGGATGCCTGCTCTGTGGATGACTAATGAAACTCTATTTCAGGTCACCCACACACACACACACACACACACACCCCCCACACACACACACACACACACACACACACACACACCTTACTCAATCAGACACAGAGACACATTCCGCTCCGTCCCCTGGTGGCGTCCACGGAGGTCGGGCAGGGCCAGTTCAGCGCTCCGCGTCATTTGGAGGTGGGCTGAACCATCCAGGACTGATGAGCTTCTAATGACTCCGTGGACAAAGGGCAGGGGAACAGGGCTAGGGGCTGGTACACACTGTCTCTGGGTGGAAAACTGAAGAGGACAAATCCTTAACTCTGTAGTTTTGTGCGTGTCTTTGTGTGCGCGTGTGACAGAGAGTAAAACGTGTTTCAAAAGTAGCGCGTTGTGCGTTTGAGGCTGTGTCTCCGTACTCGGTCCATAAGGTGACCACCTGACATCCTGAGGAGGGGGCGTGTCCGGATGGCTGCCATCCCCTCTCCCCTTGTGAAGGCTTTACGGCCCTCTTTCACTGCAGCCACGGGCCCCCTTATAAAACCTGCTCTCTCTCTCTCTCTCTCTCTCTCGTTCTCTCTTTCTCTCTCTCTCTCTCTCTCCTCTCTCTCTCTCTCATCTCTCCTCACTCTCTCTCTCTCTCTCTCTCGCTTGTGAACCCCCCTGGCCTCGCTGCCTCTCGCAGTGCCCGTCAGCCACCTTTTTAAGACTGCTGCCTCGGTCGGAACATGCAAAGAGAGAGAGAGAGAGAGAGAGAGAGAGAGAGAAAAACCTCACTTACGATACAGTTCTCTCTTTTTTAACGACTGATCAGTTGTCCTAAGGCTTTATCCTCCTTGCGGGTTGTAATGTTAACGGTCAGTCTTGTATAGTCGCCCTCCGGATAACCGGCTAGCCCACTGCCTGGCTGGGGGAAGAGAGAGAGAGAGAGAGAGAGGGAGGAGAGAGAGAGAGAGAGAGGGAGAGATAGAGAGAGAGAGAGGTGAGGAGGAGGAGGAGGGGGGGTCCTTTATGTCCCCCTCAAACGAGGCCAACCGTCATAATCAAGCCGAGTATTCCCAACCAGGCGTGCGGGACGCGGCCGTGCGCTAGCATGCTTTACGACGCCATTAGCCATGCGCCGTGCCCCGGACTGGCTAAGTGGGGACCGCGGCAATTAGCATGCCAAGTGCTCCTTTAAAGCTGGCGTGAGCGAGCGGGGTCAAAGCCCTCCACGGAAATAGACATGTCATTGAACTCCTAATGTACATTAGAAGCCGCTGGTTGCGGGAGTCTTTTTGAGCCACTCTTGATGCGGTGGGGGTGACCCTGATTTGGGTGGCGGGGAGCGCGCTCCCGAGGTCGAGAGGTCAAAGGCAGGGCGAGGATGGGGCTGGAGGGTTGCCAGACTCCATCGCTCATATCCCCCTCTCTTCGCTCAGCTCAGAGGTCTTTGGTTCCTGTGACAAATTTAAACATTTGACTTGAAGCGTGCAATTAGTCACTATTCTGCGGGCGCGCCGCTTGCCGGGGAAAGTTTTCCGTGTGTGTGTGTGTGCAAGCTCTCACCTTGACACGCTTTCACTCCCTCAACAATACTCACCAAAGCCCTGTCTGTGGGCGTGTGTACATAGTTATTTTTTGGGGCTGCGTTTAATAGGTTAGGCGTCGTGAGTAATGAACCCAGCCAACTTCAACTGCCTCTGTAGAAAGAGCACGGTGCGGAATGATTAAAACACTGCCTTCTCCTCACACTGCCTCGCCTCTGTTTGTCTTTAACGGCAAACAGAGGCAGCAGACCTAGCCGCCGACAGAACACACCCACGACTTCTCACCTGAATCCTCTAGTTTAACACAAACAGAGAGAGATGGAAAAAGTTGTTTAAAGGGAGAGAGAGACAGAGAGGGAGAGAGAGACGGAGAGGGAGACAGAGGGAGAGAGAGGGGGAGAAGAAAAGAGGAGAGCGGTGGGTCCCGGGACGCCGTCTGACACCGCTAAACGAAACGCTCTCTGGTACGCGCCGCCGCCGCCCCCCCGCTCCAGCTCCACACCCCTCTGCAGAGCGCACTTCAAAGGCTGTTTTGTAGCTGCACTGTCAACACGGGGAGTGAGGGGAAGAGCGAGGGTGGAGCAGGCTTTGAGCCGCGGCGGGGTCTTTACCCGGCGCCCCCCCCGCACACACACACCTACACACACACACCCCGACCCCGACCCCCCTCCTCCCACCCCACTACACACACACACACACCCCCTACTCCATCGATGTTTCCCTTTGTGCACCGCACCACTTTTTTCCTCGAACCAAATTGCTAGCTCGCTTTCGGCGCACCTCCCCCCCTCACCCCCACCCCCCCCCACCAGCACCTCTTTTTTTGTGCGTCTACATCCCTTTTGTTTTGTTTGTTTCCCTCACCTCTCCTCCTCCGCCCCTCTCCTCCAGCTCCTAACTAGGGCCCTGGCATTCTCCCGTGTTGGTGCAGCTGTGTGATTAAGCAGGGTGAGCTGGGAGCCGTGGTGGGGTTGGGGGCGGGGGGGGGGCTGGTGCGTAGCCAGTGGGCCTGTCACCTGGAGGACGGGGGGGAGCGCATCCCTCTCGCAGCCTCTTCAGACGGAAGCCCTCGTTTTGACGGAGCTGTTATTGTTGTTCTCTCCTCGCCTCTCCCTTCATCCTCTTTCCCTCCTCCGTTCCCTCTGAGGGAAACGAGGTCTTCTTCTGACGGCGCAAACTTTTCTTTTTGTTGGAGCTCCCCGCGAGACGTTTCCCTCGCGGGTCGCTCGGATGGTAGCAGGCACTCTTAAATTGCTCACTTGTGCTGTTGCACTTGTAGGCGTTTGACTGCGTAATGGGCATAGCGGCTGATCCTGTCAGCGTTCCAGTCTGAGATCACAAAACATATATTTGTCACTTCCTGCTTTGAAAAGTTGTTTTCTTTTCTCCCCCCCCAGTGTGTGAATGTTAGGAATAGTCTTTGGGGAGGAAACCAAGTATGGGTAAGAGTGTCTCTGTGCTCAATTATGGGACTCTCCCTCTCGGGGTGTGGGCGTTTCCCATCCGACCCGCTCACCCGCCGTCCGTGGCACCTGACGAGCCCTCGCCGGGATGTCGGCCTCGGGCCCAGGTCGGCATGCTGCCAGGCGTCACGGTCCTCCGAGCAGACACAATGAAGGCCCGGTCCCCCTCACCACTACCCCCCCCACCCTCACCCCCCTCCCCCCTCCCCCCTCCCCCCTCCCCCCTCCCCCCTCCCCCCTCCCTCCCCCCGGGTCTCTGCTCCCCTGTCTGCTTTCGTTGGACAGACTATAAAAGGATCCCCACCCACATGAGAGCGGTCTCTGTCATCACCCCACTGTCCTGCCCCCCCCACCACCACCACCAAGGGGTTCATTAGAACCATGTTCTCCCCCCCCCCGTCTCTCTCCTTCCCCCCTCCCTCTGTCCTCTCCCCTCTGAAACGACTGTGCGTTCGCTCCGTTCCTGTTTGTTCAGCTGTGAATTGATCTGCTGTTTTCCCAGATGCTCCGCTCGCGGGCCACAGACAGTGCAGTGTCCGGTTCTGAATCGTCCCAGTCTGGCTGGCTAGTGAGGCGAGCAGGGGAACACACGCTAGGCTAACCAGTCACTGAACCCCTTTAAGGGGGCACTGGTGCTCACTGGTCACCCCACCCCCCCCACCCCCCCCCCTGCCCAACTCTCCTCTCAACCAAACTGTGTGTGACTCACAAAGGGGTTTTTAATGAAATGTCTGTGAGTGTGTGTGTGTGTCAGGAAGGCGCTGACGGCGGTCCACATCAGGCCGTCGTCGTGTCTCTGCCTCGTGACGTCCCGGTGCCGATACAGAACCGAGACTCTGCACAACTTGTGGTGCCTTAACCTCCCAGATGTTGGAATCCAATCCCCCTGTACTGACGCCCACCAGCGCTCCTTGATGTACTCTGTGAAACTGTGGCCGTGACCACCTCATCCTGTGTCCTCACCCCCCCCCCTCTCCCCCCTTCTTTTCTCGTCTCCTACGTTTCCCCTCCGTCCGTAGCGTTGCCAGGTTTAGGTCATCGTGTTCGGAGCCCCCGGGGGGGGCGTTCTCAACCGGTTCTGGCCGGATCTGGTCCGATTCTCCACCAGCGTGAGAGATGTGAGATTTTTCTCCCTGTCCGGAGGGCCGTGAAGTCACCTATCCGTCTGTCGTTTCCGTTAATCACGGGCCGCACAACGCCTGGAGAGACAGAAAGAGAGAGAGAGGTAGAGATGGGGGTTTTTTTGAGAGAGAGAGGCCTGGCTCTGTGAAGGGTTAACCCCTCTCCCCGCTCCGTGTCTCTGACCAGGACGACTCTGTACTCTGTCCAAGCTCTCCCACGAGCCCCTGCCCCTGCTCGGCCTGTGTGCGCGCGTGTGATCTCCCTCCCTCGGGCCACTGCTCCACACAGCTGTGTGTGTTTGTGTGTATGTGATCTCCCTCCCTAGGCCACTGTTCCACACAGCTGGAGACAGAGAGCCTCCGGAGGGGTTCCCATGCTATCCCATCATCCTCTCCTCTCCACCTGACCGGGCAGTGTGTGTGTGTGTGTTTTAACAGGTGCAGTACCGAGAGCTGAAACTGGATCCCAATCCCAGTCCAAATAAAAGAAAGAAAAACACCCCGGGGTAACTGTCCGCCCACAGACTCTTCTCACAGACTCTTCTCTCAGTCACTCGACGCCAAGGAGCAGCAGAAGACCGGCTCAACTCCTCTCCCTCTCTCTCTCTCTCTCTCTCTCTCTCTCTCTCTTCTCATCACTGTCTCGGTGTCTCTCTCAGTCTCATTATCTCCACATGACATTCTCCTCAAGGTTAATTAGCATCGTCAACAGATCAGAAACCTGAGGGAAAATATCTGAGCGCCCGCACCTCTCCACCAACCACGTCGTAGAATCATACCAGGTCACCCCCACCCCCCCCCTCTCCTTCAGAAAGTCATGGAGGTCAGAGGTTGTTTGTTTGCTTCTGTGACCTGAAAGAGAATCAGTGTCACTGTCACCACCTAATAAGGTAAAAAGTGCGTGTGTGTTTGGGGGGGGCTGTTGATTGTCCTTTTTATTATTTTGAGCAATACTGTATATTACGTGTACAGATAACATTTACCGGTAGTTGTTTTTTTTAGGAGGGGTTAGGGGTCTTTGAGGAAATGTACTTCTCCACTGTCCCCCAGCTGATTAGCAATACATTAGCATTAGCATTGTCTCCTGCTGCTAGCACACTGTCTTAGTGAACCTGTACTGAAGGATCGCTCCCATCCTCGCCCGTCATTGTGTGGTACGATGCAGTCCCCCTTTTCACAGCATGTCCCCGTTTGTCGTCGCCCCGTCTCTCTGGCCCAGCAGCGCCTAACACGACTACTGCACATGACTGACAGGCTTACAGAACCGCAGAACAGCCTCCTCTCACACGAGCACAATCCTGCAGCAAGAGCTTAGACCCAGAAGAGGCTGCTTCCTGTCCGGGCGTGGTGCCATCAAAGTCCTCATCTCTATCAGGGGCTGAGATAAGTGTGGTTTCACCCCCAGACTGTGTGTCATAAGCCCCCAGTCAGGCACTCTCTCTCTCTCCCCCCCCTTTTCTCTCCTCCTCTCTATCCCTCTCCCTTCTTCTCCCTTCGCCTTTCTCGATCTCTCTCTTCCTCTCTCTCCCTCTTTCTCTCTCAGAAAGGCATCAGTGTGGCTGGCTGCTGGGCCACTGAGCTAATATAGATGTCCCCCTGTGTCGACAGGATCACCAGGCAGGCCTTGGGCAGCCAGAAGCCTAATCTTATTTGAAAGGCTGGTCCCCTCTCCTCTCCTCTCCACATGTGTTGCCTCAGCGGGCACACACGCACACACGCACACACACACACAGGGGTGCACAAGCACACAGCGTGCACAAATGCATGTTTTCCACACACACTCACACACACTTTTGATGCCGGCCCCCCCGGCTGGCTGGCTGCCCCACCCCGTCTTCCTCACCTCCCGGGCCCACAGCTCAACTCTGATCTCTTTGTGTGTGTGTGTGTGTGTGTGCATGCAGAGATGTGCGCATGAATCTGTGTTGTATGTCAACAAACGAATCCAGATCCAAAAGTGTGGTCATGTGATGTAGAGTGTGTGCGTGTGGATGTGAAGGTTGGGAGCCAGATGCTGCAGTATGTTTGGGGAGAAGGGTGTCTGCTTGATGAGCAGCCAGACCCTGTGTTAACAGATAGCTGCTCAGAATACCGAGGCCAGAGATGACAGGGGCCAGGACGTCTGTGTGTGGTGTGTGTGGTGTGTGTGTGTGTGTGTGTGTGTGTGCTTCTGTCCAAGTCTCCCTATCATCTCTCTCTCTCTTCGTGGGCTCTCTCATCCGTCAGTGAGCGAGGTGGTGACCCTGTCTGAGGGGAAGGTCTCCAGAGGGTCTCCCTCCCGTAGCATCTGTTGAAAGATCGCCGTGTTGCAGGCCTGAGAAGGGCTCCCCTTCCTTCACGTCCCGCCATCTTTTCTTGCTCTCTCTCTCTCGACTTCTCGCCGTGTCTGGCTTTCCCCATCGCCACGGTACCCGAGCATGTGCGGGTTTGTGACTTTTGGTGGTCCGTAGGGTTAGTTGTTTGGAAGAAGCCGTTCCCCCCCCACTTCACTGAGAGAGATGTTATACAGATCCTAATGTCCAACCCCTAAAACAAGACCAGGATATATATTTTTTAATTACAGCCTGAAGAGAGATTTTGACAACCTTAACATGTAGTTCATGTACAGACTGTTGGTTTTATTATTGACAGTAGTTTGTGATGGCTGTATGCTGTGGTCCTGCATCCAACTGCTTTTTGTGTTTGTTTTGCATCAAAAGTTTGTACAGTATTGGCAATGTTTTAAGAAACCAAAGTGATTCATAGGGATTTAAGAGGAAAACTGTACTCGAATGTATCTGATTGACTTATGGAAAAAGGCACTTTCATTTGCACTGGTTTAAACCTCTTCTTATTTATTTTTGGAAGGATGTACATATTATTAGTTTAATTTATTAATGGTTGTATTTTATACTGTATGCCTGTAAATGGTCTAATATTTATGATATTGTATAGGTGTATGCCTGACTGTCTAGAGGTACTTTTTTGCCTGCAGTGTTGCCTGTGACATCATCTCGATGTTTCCAATCCCGGCCAATGGGATTGCAGGGCAGGGATAGGGATGTGGAGTGGTGGATGTAGATAGTACATTATGAGAAAATATGTAAATCTGGCTGTACCAATAAATGCGCCTGATGTATGTTGATTATTTAAAAAAAAACATGTAAAATATTAAATATTTTTTATCATCCTTGAAATGAGGTTTCGTTTTGGAATGCTTTTCGAAAGCTGAAGGGAAGAGAGTTCTCCCAAGGGCCTTGGAAATCCTTGAAAGTTTGATTGAAATACAATTTTTTACTTTCATAAAACATTTTATTTCTTTTCGAAAATGGTTTAGGCGCCTTGAAAATGTTTTCATCTGTTATTGAATACGCTGAAAGAAGTGTCAGAAGCTGTAATGGTGATTAAAGTGCGATTCTGTTCGATTTGACATTCTAACATGTCGTCTGCAAATAGTAAACAGCTGGAAAAAAAATTATCTTCATAGATAGAGCCACAAACAGTTGGAAGTGAGGGTCACCCTGACAACCAGGGTCAGAAAGCCCCTCCCCCCTCCCATTAACAACCCAATAAGGCATCATTACAATGTCCTGTGTGGGAGTGTGTGCATGACATCATCAAGAAAAGTGACTGGGATCATCCATGCATGCACAACCACATGTTCATCGTGTGTGTGTGGTGTGGGTGTGTGTGTGTTAACCCACCCAGAGGGTGATGGAGCACCCCTGTCTCCCTCCCTCCAGGACCTCTGAGGCCCCAGCACAGATCCACATCACACGACCCCCCCCCATCTTCCACACACATCCACCGGGGTCACGAATGACCAATCGTACCGTGTCTGTTTCCCCCCTTGATAGACCCACCACCACCACCTCCCCCATCAGCTATCCCATAAGCCCCTCTTCCCTATTGAAGTCCTGCAGACAGGGAAACGGGTCATCTCTCACTGTTGTCTGCGGGGCTTGACCGTGGCCCCTGGGGCCAGTCCCTGTGAAGCTGGGCTGGTGGGGGAGGTATTCGGTACCCCTCTCCTGTCCCTGTGAAGCTGGGCTGGTGGGGAGGTATTCGGTACCCCCTCTCTCTCACATGGCTCCCAGATGAGCCTCCTTTGTCTCCCTGCAGGGTGGACAGGACCCCACAGCCTAGTGAGGCATCCTCTCACACTGACCAGACGTCAGAGCGGGGCATTACATGGTCCCTGCTGCTGTTAAACACTAACACCTGTGCCCGCGCGCACTGGGCGAGAGACGAAGAGAGACTGGGCCGTTGTTTCTGTCGCGAGAACCTCACTCCAGATTGCAACGAAAAATATTTTATTGTAAGTGTACAAAACAAATAAACTTAAATATTTCTTTTGGAATTTGTTGTAAACGTGAACAGTTTCAAGCCTACGAGAATCGCGACAATTTCCCCAGTGTTTACGTTCCAACCAAAAAATAAAGAGGTCAGCTCTTTAGGAAAAGATTCAAATGCCTCTTGATTATGGAGCGGCGGGGGGATTCAGGAGTGTGTCTGTGTGTGAGTCTGTGTCTTTCAGCCTTCAAGTCCTCCAGTGTGTGAGTCTGTGTCTTTCAGCCTTCAGGTCCTCCAGCAGGCCCATGAGGAAGCGGGTGTGTGCCCCCTGGCACTCCCTCACCGCCGGGCACACCCCTGCCACCTCCTTCTCCACCCCCAGAATCGTCTCCACGTCCTCAGCCAGGCAAACCAGCCGAGGGTCTGCCCAGCTGGATGTCAACGTCTGGAGGGAGTAGGTTTCCAGGGCCTGGGCCAGTCTAGTAGCCCAGGGATGGAGCCTGGTGTTGGGCCTGGGGCAGCAGCATGGGCACCCCCCTCTCCAGGTGGTAGCAGCCCAGTAGGCAGCTCAGCAGGCAGGTGCAGGACTCCAGGAAGGGCAGGTCCCTGACCTCTGACCCCAGCTCCTCCAGGGCGCAGTCTCCCGTCTGGGCGCTGCGTTGCAGCTCCTCCCTCAGCGTTGCCATGGGGACCAGGTCCAGGGCCGTGCGCCCGTGTCCGTCCCTCTGCTGTAGCAGGGTGGAGCCTGTGGGGAGGGGGGGGAGGGGGGTGAGAGCACAGACAACCTTTTAGGCTACTAAGTGACATCAGGATGTAGAAATAGAAAGTTACAAAATCTATATCATGATGTTGATTTCATCTGAGTGCATGTAAATGCTGAAGAGCTGATGGCTGCGAGGCGTTTGCTGAGTGACAGATCTACAAGGGTTAGGGTTAATCAGGCCTAGCAGCCTCCAGCCAGCGCAACATCGGTGATAATATCATGACACACGAGCGCGCTGACAAGCAGCCAAGTTAAGCAGCAACATTAGCAAATAAGGCGGAATTGTACGGGTCACTGGAAGGACGTCGCAACAAATATGAATAGGGTACGTGTGCGCACACACACACGCGCACACACACACACACACACACACACACACAGAGCGGAACATCTGTTTACCCAGTGGGCGACAGTGCCAGGGTTTTAGCTCACTTTAGCGCTAAGTCAAGTTGACATGTTTAACAGACTGACTCATGGGTCACTTGGTGTTTGTGTAAACTCTACTAAGAGCTAGTGACCTGATGGAGCCCTGTTTTAACACACACTTACGTAACGCGGCAGACGAGACGATTACCACGCCACGGTTCTTCCTGCAGGTCATCGGGCTTCTCGATCAACAACATTCATCTCAATCGACCACATCTCATGATCGCCTCGATGTTTGCTACGGTCACTTGAACTTGATGTCCAAACTCATCAGCACTGTTCACTTGTTTGTATTATTTATTGTATTGGAATGCAGTATTGTTATTTTATACACTTTTTGCCATTTGCTGCTGATGTCTCAAAGCTAGTTGCTTTTTTGGGCCCATTAGCTGGTCAATAGGCCAATAAGTAGGCTTGTCAAGTCATGTTTACTAGAGGAGTTTGGGGGGCGTGGTGGGGGTTGAGTTTGATTAGCATATTTGATTATGTTGGCTTTTACCAATTAGCTTCGGTCAAGCCAACACCCATTAACAAAAAGGCGTGGTCGGTTTGTTTACTGTAAGGTTGCTATGGTGGATGCACTAAACACAGTAGTGTGCCAGTATTACTGTTGATAAGACAACCGAAAATGGAAATATAATTGATTCGTTTACCTTGGAATAGGCGCATGATGGAAATGAAACAATGTATAAGATTCCCCAACACCATAGTCTGCCGTGAAATCCGGGTAAGTTTAATATCTATCTGGTCTGTTTATGGACTGTGTGATCATCTAGCAAGCATGCAAGGCATGTTCATGTTTTCTTTCTGTTGCTGTAATGCTCAAAACATGCAGAGAATTGGCAGCCATGCGTTTGTATACCTTCCATAACCAAATAGTTACCAAACACGAACTCGCGCTAGTTGGAACGCTAGTGTTGGGGGTGGAGTTCACTATCTATTGTTCCCACCCCCTGCCTGTCGGGAGTGTAAACACGTTTTAAAATCTTTCAAGGGCATTTTCTCCGTTTGTTTATTTAAAGGCTACCAACATTGAATTAAGCATCTTCTTCTCCCAGATTTCAATGTAGGCTACGATACATCATATGAAAGCTTACAATCTGCACTTTCTTACTCTCTTAACAAAATCTGAAAAATGACCATGACCTAGTTGCGGACCAAAGCACCAGCACCTGTCCCAGTAGTAACAGCTCACTACAACAGTACTGCCCATAGTGGGACAGCACAGCATAGCACCACAGCCTCACAGCCCAACCCAGGGGTGATTCTAGGATCAGACCTTTAGGGGTGCTCAGCCCCCAATTAGAATGTGACATGAATACAGTGCCTTGCAAAAGTGTTAAACCCCCTTGCTAATAAATCCCTAATTTCACTGGATAACAATTAATACATGTATTTATTATTATGCAAAATATAGAATTAATGAAAAACTAAGGATTTCCCGTTCTTCATGAACTACCAGCATCAAATGATAATAAACAATATGTTTATTTTTTGATTATTATTATTTTTAGGGGTGCTGAGATGAAATTTAGGGGGTGCTTGAGCACCCTTAAAAAGGGTCTAAAATCGCCACTGGCCCAACCTAACATCGTGGTCTCTCTGACTCGTTTCGTTTACGCATGGCATTGCAAGAACACAGACCACTTTTGATAAACATGTTCTGTCTGCTGCTGCTCTGGCGTGGAAGAGGAGCCTCAGTCGGGCCCACGCTCACTCACAGTGCAGGCTGGGTCGAGTGCGAGCCCTCTGTTTGTTCTCAGACTATTTCTGTGGCAAACAGCACTGGAGGGCACTTGACTGCTCAACCCCGCAAATGTCCCTGCCACTTGTGAACCAGCCCCCCCCTCCCCTCCAGCTGACGTGTGTGTGTATGTGTGTAGGCTGCCGCCGAGCAGCCTTCGACCTCAAAACAGGGACGTTGACCAATCAAGAGCGCTCGCTCACCCCGGGAGAGTTGTTTAGGCAGTCAGCTACACCTCGCTCGTGGTCGTGTCACCAAAGCAACGTCCGACCTAAACATCGTGTCGGGAGAAATGCCCTCGGCACTCCAGAACATGAACTTGTGAAAGGCTTTTGAGTCATTCTTTCCCACCCTGACTCTCCACCACACACACACACACACACACACTCTTGTGTGTCCTCTGCTCTGGCACTTTAGTGCGCGTGTGAAAGCGCCCTCGGAGAGGTCACCCTCTCTGCCTACCTTTCAACGCGTCGGGCTGGAGTGGCAGGGGCTCCATCTGCATAAATTGTAGCGTTAATCTACATCAACTTTTACATTAGCGGGGAGACGCGCAAAGGCGGGGTCAGTGCCGGGGCAGCGGTCAAGGACGTAAGAGCACTGATCAGACCAAAGTTGCTCTGGAGAGAGAGACGCAGAGAGGGAGAGAGAGGCAGAGAGAGGCAGAGAGAGAGAGAGAGAGGCTGAGAGAGAGAGAGAGAGGCTGAGAGAGAGACGCTGAGAGAGAGAGAGACGCAGAGAGAGAGAGAGAGGCTGAGAGAGAGAGACGCTGAGAGAGAGAGACTGAGACTGAAAAGTGTTGATGATCAACCACTCTCATGCTGTACAGATTTAGCCTTGCCTGCAGGCCTATTGAGTGTGGGGCGTTTGTTATGAGTGACCCCAACTAGCCCACCGCCCACCCCCCCCCCGACCCACTCCTCCCTCTCCACCTTGAGAGACTCTGACAAGGGACACGTAGCCAGAGCAAAGTTTCAACGCCGTTCAGACACAATAGCACTTTTTTTTTAATCTCTCCCCTCCAAAAAAAGAAAGAACCTTGAAGTGAGGCTTTCAAACATGGAGGTTTTGTTCCCTAACTGACATTGTCTGTGGCTGCCATTGAGGTGTCCAACCTTGGGTTGTACATGTGCCGTGTATAGATACTTGGGGCCTTCATGATTGGAGGAGGATGATTTTTTTCTGCCTCGCACTGGAGAGAAGGACAACATTTTCAATGGCTTGCCTACCTTACCTGTCTGTTTCAGTCTCAACATGGATGAGGTATTCAGCTGTTGCCTTGTCATATATAATACAAACAATGGGTCTGACACACACTGGTTAGAAACAAACATCTCCATTCACTCTCATTCCCGTTACATAAACACATCCCACACACAGTTGTGTTTAGCGAGTGGCCACGGTACGCTATTGGCTGGAGTGATTGATGTCGGTTCAGGTATTGGCGCAAGGTGTCAGATACGCTGCACTGGAGAGAAGTAAAACACCTGGGGGATTACATGTGAGAAGGGGTAATTACGCTACAGTAGGCCGTGTGTGTGTGTGTGTGTGTGTGTGTACAGCCAGGCTCAGACACACTCCGAAGGGGTAGAGCGGGGGAATTCATACGCCGCACGAATGCTACTGCAGCCTGACACACACATACGCAGTGCATAGCTCACAGCCCTATGGCCTTTAGAGGGCAGGCTTAGACAAGAAATACAAAAGCGAGAGTGGAGGAGGGGAGAACGAGGGAGAGGAGGGCACGGCTCCATCCCCCTCTTCTGCTCTCTCTCTCTCTCTCTCTCTCTCTCTCTCTCTCTCTCTTCTCTCTCTCTCTCGCTCTCGTCTGGAGCTGCAGCAGAAGCAGACAGACTGCAGCTACACAGCAACAGAAAACAGCTCTCTCGCTCTCTCTCTCTCTCTCTCCATCCCCAGCTCCCCCACTCCGCCTGACAGAGTGTGTGAACTGCAGCCAGGGGCACAGCATCGCACATCCAGAGGGAGCTCGCTACCAGGAGAGGTGGGGGGAAAGAAAAAAAACACACACACACACACAGAAAAAAACCCTAAACACCAGCCAAGACAACACCACACCACTCCTGCACGGTAACAAAACCAGAAAAACAAAGAGTGAGTCTCCACAGCATTCTGCACACGTCACACGGCTAACTCTCAACCTGCCTTTCCTCGATTCCAGACCTCCCTTCCAAAGCACAAAGAATGACCCCCCCCTTTCCCCCCTCCATTTCTCCCATCCTTCCGCCACTAGGGGTGTAACAATATATATCGTGTAACAATATATCGTGTAACAATATATCGCGATACAAACATTTTACAATATGTATCGTAGAGTTACGGCAATATGTTTACGATATGACGTCCGTCCTATTGGTTGAGCTACCAGCACGTGACCTACTCTGCACCTGCGTCATGCCGTGCGTTCACTGCATTCACAGAAATCTCTTGAACTGAGTTCACTAAATTGTATGTACAACAAAGGATTAAAAAAAAATGTTTTGGAAATAAATCTGTTAATTTAAATTAAAATATTGTGATACGTATTGTATCGTACACCCAGTATCGCGATACGTATTGTATCGTGAGCTGAGTGTATCGGTACACTCCTACCTGCCACACCTAAGGGCTCTTCCTCTCCTCGTCGCCTCCCCTCCTCTCAAACTGACGACACGGATAGACGTGGGCTCAGGGTAAAGCAACACACGGATCACCTATTTACTTGTTGTGCGTCAAAACATCCATATGAAAGACAGGTGTTTTTCTTTGTATTTTCTTCCCCCATCTTCATTCATAGACAGTAGAAATATCTGATCGTATGAGTGGGGGGGGGATGTGTTTAAGGGGGGCGGGGGGGGTTGAGGCTATGAGCTAGGAGGTGTGGAGGTCTGGTCAGGCGTTCTGTAGCCTGGACACTGGGCAGACATGAGATTACAGGCGGATTAGCGCCCGGAGGGGGCACTGCCACTGGCTGGGGGGATTTATGTAATTCTCTTCCCCCCCCGCCAACCGACCGAGGGAGAGCAGGCATCCGCAACCCAGACAAAGACCCACACGGTCACGAGAACACACAATGTACGAGGCGCCCGGCGCTTAGTGGATCTCGGTGAAACGGGGCGACGCGCTCTGCCCTTGGATAGAGAACGGTATCGATTGGCGTTGAGTGTGTCCTCGTTACCGTAGCGCTCTCTCTCTCTCTCTCTCTCTCTCTGACATATCAATGCCCTACAGGTAAATACATAGAGGGAGAGTATGCAGCTGTATACATTTACCTCACACAACGGCCTCCTTGAACAACAGTCTTTTTGAGGGTCGGCCTTAGTGAAGGCCCTAGCCATGCGTCCTCTCCAAAGCTCAATGGTGTTACAACACCCCCCCACCCCCAGAGCTCATCTGCTCCTGCTCTCTCTCCTTTCTTCTGGGTCTGTTCTACAGGGCCAGCATCTCGAGTGCTTGGCCACGGCGGGGCCCTTGTGCATGTCCTGTCTTCAGGGCTGAGCAGAGAGACGCTCGCACGGCGCCTCGGCTCTCCCGGCGCCGCTCGTCTGCACGACGCGACCAGCCTTCGGTCCGCACACAGAGGCTAGCCTTGGAGCTAGCAGGGCCCTGACTATGGTGGAGATGGGGAGGACTTTGTATATATATATATATACATTATATAACAGTGGAGACTTGCGTTCCTGTCATATCTCTATATACGGTATCATATACAATATCAAATAAGGTGGTAGCTGCTGTATTTCGCAAAAATACTGTGCAGAATGGCCATTATGAAAGAGCCTGACTGATGGAATGGGGTGGTAGTGGTCTCCCCTTCTTTCTGTCAACTGTCAATCCCCTTCCTTTAGTCCCCCTTAGCTAACACAGGCAGCAGAGAAGAGAGAGGAGGAGAGACAGCTAGACAGAGACGAAGAGACACCGTGATGGGAGGGAGAGAGGATAGGGAGAGGGGAGACAGAGAGAGGGGAGGGAGGGAGGGGAGAGAGAGAGAACGTAGGGGAAGAACACACTCCAGTGAGAGAGGCGGTCTAGGGGGACCTTGCTCTTCCTGTAACTCTCAGCTAATGACGTCTTCCGGCGTCACACACACACCTCATTGAGATCTGTCAGGGGACTGAGGAGCAGGGGCTGGTGTGTGTGTGTGTGTCTGTGTACGACTGAAAGAATGAGACCAAGACAAACAAACAGGCGCTCGGGCGACGGAGCAACACACACCGACCTCAATGAAACACTTCACAACTAGTTTAGCAAGGAAGGAAAACAGTCAAACACAGGGGGGGGGGACATGTAGCTAATGTAGTGTGGCTAACCACAGAAGAAGAGTCCAGTGTTGGTGTGGGATTGTGCTGCAGCTGTCGAGGGCTATGGTCCAGGGTGCTGGCGCGCTGGGCCGAGAGGGATGGTTATGGGTACTAAGGATGGGGGGTGGTGTGTGTATAGAGGGGCTTGCCACCAGAGATTAGGGTGCAGGGTGGCGTGGACGGTGACAGCTTGAAGGCTTCTTTTCTTTCCCTCCACCCAATCATACACACACACACACACACACCACACACACACCCTGGAGGACCAACAGCTCCGGGTCATTTTCCATTCCAATCAGGGGAGCCCTGGCCCTGCTGCAACATGAAACATTCCCAGTCAAGGAGGAGACGGGGGCACAGAGACAGCCATGGATACACACACACACACACACACGAAGGAAAGTAATACTGAAGCTGGCATGCACATAGACTTGCACAAAAACAGGCATGCTCACACTCACACACACGCGTACTCCGCCCACCACCACACACACACACACACACACACACACACACAGGGTCATGTGGGCCAGCCTTGAGCGGAGGCAGAGAGAGTGAGGCAGAGGCCCAGCCTTGCCCTCAGCCACGATGGCACGCTTCTTCTGCCAGCACCCCAGGGTCGAGGGTGGGGGGCCTCGAGCGATCCTCCCACCCCCCTCCCCCCCCCCACCTTCCCCTCCAACCGAGGTCATTATCGCGGGGTGAGTACGCTCAGTGCTGAGAAGCCCTGATTGTTTGGCTGTGTGGCCCTCTCTGACTGGACCCGGCCTTGGCACCTCAGCTCTGCAAGCTGTCAAGCTGCTGAGGCACACCAATACAGTGTGTGTGTGTGTGTGTGTGTGTGTGTGTTTGTAGGGGCAGTCTGCTAAGCATGTAGCCCAGAGGAGTTTAGTCTCTGGTGAAGCGTCTAGGCTGTGCTGTGACAGCAAACCCTTTTTTTGTGTTTTTTTCCTTCTCAGCTGAAAAGCTTACAGTACACTACAGTCTGGTTATTTGGAGATAAAAAAAACAAAAACAACAACAAATCAAAGGCGCTCGGGGGTGTCTTCCTGATCGGAGTCCTGACCCGCCTCACAGACGCAGACCTCCAGGAGGACAGAGCGAGACACTGACCTCATTCTCACTAATCCTTAGTCCGAAATGCCGGCCGAGATGCCGAGAAATAGGAAGTCGGCAGACGGGAGGTGAGCCGTGTCGAACAGAGAGCATCATCTCTGTCTATTCCCCCCCCGACAGAGACGAGGGCCTGGCAGCACCCAGACACCCCAGACAGGCCCAGACGTCTGCGAGACACACACACACACAGCACACACACACGCACAAACTTCCACTCTCCCTTCCAATTTTACGAGCAGCCTCCTCCTCTGACCTCTTTTAATTTTCTCCTTTTCTCCCGTCGACGCTAAAAAGCCCTCTCTCCGGGACCAAACAATCCCAACCTCATTTATTTTTCGAGGACAGAATATGTACATGTGTTAATGGCGCCGTCGAATCAAATTAACTATAATTAGTCAGACGGGGAAGGAGGCGGCGGGCAACAAGCTAGCCACCTACCGTGGGTAGTCTTGTTCAACGCTGTCTAGGGCTAGCGCACACACACACACACACATCCAACGCCTCCAATCCCCATAGCCTTCCACTCTTCAGTTTCCTTTCTCGGCACACGTGTCACACTCGCTTCAAAGTTCCGCACGTGGCGAGCAAACGTCCCCGACGCGCGCGCGACTCTTTGGGATGTGACAGGTCTCCCACGGAAACCTGTGGAGCCTGACTCTTCCGATCGCTTCAAAAGAGACATCAACAGATGTCTTACGGAGCGGAAGGATAATGTGTCTGGACAGCACCGAAACGAGGGGCGAGACGTCGAGAATGGGGCAGTGAGATTTCGAGGAGCTGGTGTTAGGTGTGTGTGTGTGTGTGTGTGTGTGTGTGCAGACCTGCGTGCTGCAGGAGCATCTTGGCGATGTCCACGTGTCCGTTGAGCAGCGCGTCGTGCAGCGGGCTGACTCCGCCCACCTGGCTGTTGAGGTGAGGGCTGGGGAAATGGTTCAACAGGGCCTCCACACACGCGGTGCTGCCATGGTTACAGGCTTCGTGTAGGGGGGTCCAACCGGCGTGGTCTGAGGGGAAACACACACACACGTGCACACACACACGTGCACACACACACACATTACCGCGGTTAAGAAAAGCCCTCAAGAAGACCAGGCTACATCTAGCATCCTTAAACACTCTGCTTATCTTGGGAATGCCAATGAGAGAAAAAAAAACATAACAAACTGTAACATAACAAAACTATACAACCTCACTTTACTTCAACCAAACTAACCCACTACAACAGCCTTAAGATTAAAAAATTAAAAATATATAAATGAAGTACTCCTCAACTCAATGGGGCAAAAAAACTGCGTGGCAAGACGACATATGGCGAGCGTAGCTACTGTAAATAAGACGCAACCCCGACTAAAACCCCCAGCTGACAAACGCTGGACCCTAAACGAGACCAAGGGCCTGAAGGACAGGTCCGTGTCACCGGAGCAGTCGCCACAGAAAACTATCCTCCCCATCCTGCTCCAGTCTCGCTTCGCACCTCGCCCGCCTCGCACTCCGCCGAAGACATTCAGCTACAATTAAGAACGAGGGGGGGGAAGAAGCATTCAATTCACATGCATAAGTGATTCAAATGGGAGGGAGTGACGAAAAGGCGACATTGACGATTATATCTGCCCTGAGAGGGCTCGAAACCAGACGCTGGAAATATCAGAGGGCGTGCGTATCGCTCGGGCAAAGTGGCTGCAAAGCGGCGCCCCGAACCCACCCCGTTTCCCCAAGACACACCCTTTCACATTTCCGTTAAAAGGTTAGCCGCCATGACGCAAACGCCGCCTTTCTTTTTTCGCTCGCCTTCCGACGGTAATCGTCCCCCCCTCCCCCCGGGCGCCCCTGCGGTGAGCTCGGTGGGAGACAGGGTAGAGAGGGTAGAGAGACACCTACCTTCAATGTTGACGTCTGTCCCAGGAAGAGCCAGGATCTGAAGTACGGTCTTCACCTGATTCATCTTGCAGGCTCTGTGGAGGAGGGTCTCCCCTTCGCCAGGACACACACACAAACACACGCCCCGACGAATGGACAGACAGGAAAGAGGAGGAGAGGGAAGGAGAGAAAGAGAAATCCAAAATTAGGGTGTGTCCTGTCCTGCCCATTGTCCCCCTCTGCAGCGAACGCACCAATAGCAAGCCGGAAAAATGTCCCCAGCCGCCCCACCACCCCAGAGAAAGGAAAACTGACCTAAAAAATTGCGCCCCTCCAATGAGAATGCGATTTAAGAGCAGGAGAAACGGGAGGGGGGGAAGAAGATAGGAAGAAGAAACGAAACGCGTCTCAAAGACGGGGAGCTCTTTCGCCTCACTCTCCCCTCTTTTTTGGGAGGGGTGGAGGGGGGAACGGACTGCATTTCCCCTTACACCAGGGCTCCACAAGAGTTAAAGACGGGCGCCGGTTGAACTGGAGGAATCCCCCTTGTCCTGCATTGTTCGTCAGGAGGAAGTTCTGCTCCGTAGCCCAGGCACAAAGCACCCCACAACCAGATTGTTCACACACCCAGGGTTCAAAAGCTCCACTGGGCATCACACGGGGGCGACCACGTGATATTTAATCAGCACACCAGTTACACACGGACACAGAGAGCAACTGAAGCCCTTTTATTTACACTTTCCATCCCCACACACACGCCTCCCCCTCGCACTCTTTTGGATACAATATTAAATCAGGAACATATTAGACGGCCAGTACCACGCCCCCCCCCCTCTTTTCATGTATGGCTGAACTTCAGAGGGAAAGTTAAAGGCCAAGCATGAGTGCCTCTGTGCTTGCCAGTATAATACAGAGCTGCAAAGCCCCTAATAAACGCTTTACTAGGTCTCCCCAGGACGCCTCGCTGTACCCTGGATACACTCCGCCAGATAGGGCAGGACAGGGGGAAGAAAGGGAGGGAGGGAGGAGGAGGAGGAGGAGGAGGAGGAGGAAATGTTGCATTTCAAAGCGAGGAGAGAAAATATATTGAAAAAGGCTCCGGTCCTCTTCAACATCCAACGGTTCCTTTCTTCCGAGGAGGTGTCTTTGAGGCGCCAGCGGCTGCAGTAAATGTCACTCACACCTAACGGAGAAGGTTGAAGGGGCGGCAAACGAGGGCTCAGGTCCTGTATCAGTGCGGTGGTTCGGAAAACGTCGAGGAAACGTTCGCCTAGTTTCGCTTTCAAACGCGAATCTACCCAAATGATTCTAAACCAGAGATGAGATTGTCACTTGTCATTTCCCCAAGCGCATCCCTTCAAAATATATCCATAAAAACGAAATACTATTTGTTTTTGAAGCTAAAACATCGTGGTCACAATGCAAATTGTATCCAACATGGATCCTGGCTCTCCCGAGCTCTCTACGTGTTTCCCACTCGTCCCCGAGCACGGGTCCTCTCGGCTGCCTGGAGGAAGCAGACAGACAGCGAGGGGTTTCAGTAGGACTGGTAAATAGGATCAGGTCCCCCTTGTGTTCTGATGCAGAACCATGACCTGAAAGGGAACATCCTCTACCTAGTGTCACTGGACTGAAGAACAAAACAACGACAGTGGAACAGATGGTCGACCGCACAGCTTTTTCCTCAGAAGACACCAAAAATATATTGAAATATATTGAGTTGGAATCTCCTCTTTCATTTGTTCTAAAAACAACTTGTAAATAATAAGAACATATCAAAATGATGTGTGTGTGTATATATATATATATATATATATATATATATATTATTTTTTAAGAAACAACAGCCCCAGACCGGGAGCTCAGCCTTAATGAGGTGTTCTCCTCTGTGGCAGGTCAGTGTGCTACACGGCACATTCTGCCATTACAGGGACTCGAAAACGCTGTGATTAAACACCCATTCCACAGCACCCCATGTGTACACATCCTCGCAAATGCCAAGGCCAATCCACGCACTGTTAAATCACTTTAATGGCTCCAATTTGGACACAACGCCTCCATTATAGGGGTAATTGCATGCTCAGCATTTACAAGCACCGAAAGGATAAATCCGCTTGTCCTTTTCTATAAATCCCCTAACAATCCCTCCATTTCACACTTTAATAGAAAAGTTAAATGTATGTGTTGCTCTTTATACCCCTGCCTCATTCCCGTCTCGACACTCCTGGTAAGTGTCTCTGGCGAGCTGGACCCAAAAGCTGTTGGCAAAGAGATCCAATAACAATGCTAGTTGTTAGGAATGTGATGGAAAGCAAGGTATTGCCAAGTATCGGCTATTCTGGACCTTCATAAACACTAAAAACAAGCCACTGCAGCTTAGTTTTATATCCACCAGCTAATTCCAAAATTCTGTAACCTACATTACCGGCAAATTACATGCAAACTTCTTTGCGTTTCATCTAGTAAAGCCGCTCAGCTTTTCTTTTTTGATATATATATAACTCCCGGAGTCTGTGTGTTTGAGATGGAGTTAGGCCGGCCCTTTCACAGAGGACTTGGTTGAGCTGTCAAAGCAGAGAGATAGCAAAACAGACAACCTGCAGAAGCCCTCAGCCCCTCTCAGCTGCGAGAGAGAGAGAGAGAGAGAGAGAGGAGAGAGAGAGAGAGAGAGAGCTACAAGTGTCCATGAAGCTGGAGATAAGCTGCAAAGAAAGTGGCACATGGGGAAGTACAACTGAAGTGTGTGCGCGTTGTGTGTGTGTGTGTATCTGCCTGTGTGTGTGTATCTGCCTGTGTGTGTATGTATCTGTCTGTGTGTGTGTGAGGTTGAGAGTGTGTCAGAGCGGAAGGATGGGAGGGCAAAGTGTGTGTGTGTGAGGCGAGCAGAGGAAAGGATATGCCGATGGTTCATCAAAAATTAATGCCGACTGCATCGGTATAGGGATCACGTAGTGGAAAAACAACACATGCCAACAGCCTTGAGTCTCCTGCCTCTGCCCTCCCCCCTTCCCCTCCATCCCTCCCTCCCTCCCTCCACCCACCCAGCACCCCTCGCCTGCTCTCTCCCTCCCCCTCGCCCGAGCGGGGTCTTTCTGATCAGGTGGAGGGGAGAGATATGAGCCCTGACACCTCGGAGAGTTCACGCCGAGTGCCAAGCCTCTAATTGCAGGAAGTTCCGCGCGCAGTCACTCACTTTCACAGCTCGGCTCTAATTGCTGCATTTAATATTCTTAAACTGGGGATCTGACGACCATTGTGTGTACCTGGCCCTGTTGTTGTTTTGGCCCCCATTATTATTTTTTGTGCGGCTACACTTATATATTTATCATCCGGTCTATATAAAAAGGTGCATTAGAATCGGGGGGGAGGGGGTGGGGGGTTGGAGAGGGAACGTGGAATTTCAATGAGAAGCGCTGGTGTGGTGAAGCAGGTATAATGGGAGGAGGAGGAGGAGTGGGTTGTCTCACGCTAGACCGCGGCGACGGGAGCCGTCGTACAGCTGACTACAGGACTGAGTTGGCATATGCTAATCTCTGTGGTTTTATACATGCATTTTATGCTCTTCATTAAGCTCAAAATGATGACGTGGCTAGCGCGCGTTTTCTCTTAAATGATGACCTGGTGCTGTGCATCGGTCCATTAAATCAAATCCGAGCGTGTGTGTGTGTGTGTGTGTGTGCGAGTGTGTGTGTGAGAGCGAGGGGTGCGGGTCTCACCTGCAGCATTGACTCTCTTCAGACCTCTAGGGATGTTCTCCTTACCCAGGGCTGATCCGTTCGTATGACCGCTCGGCATTCTGGGTAGGGGGAGAAGGAAAGTCAGTGTGGGGTGCGGGGCACGGTGCATAAGTCTGCATCATGACTCATAACGTCCCTTCTATTATTCAGGAGGATAGAACAATACGGTACCACGCACGCCGCATGCTTCACTGTTTCAGACTGGGCTGTTCCACCCATGGAATGAACCGGATTGCAACAATTCTGCGGGCTTACCCCAAATATTTTAATAGACAAAACAAGATAAACAAGTGTCACCAATCCTTTTCCAGGGCTGTTTTCAAAAACAGAAAATTCTATATTGAGAGAGAAAAGAAAAAAAAGATTAGGGAGAATAAATAGTGGAAGTGAGTGAAGTCTCTTCAAAGACAGGCCGTGCTAATAGCTGTGTGCTGTCACTAGTGCTATGAGTGGGGATACGGGACGCGTCTGCGAGCACGTCTGATGTGTGTGTGTGTGCACGCTCGTGTGTGTGTGTGTGCACGCTCGTGTGTGTGTGCACACTCGTGTGTGTGTGTGTGTTAGACAGTGGGAAGGACACCCCCTTCGTACTACAGGGGGAGATGCTTGTTCCCTGGTAATTGGCTTGTTCAGAGGCAGGGAATGATCTCTGAGCAGTGTGGAATACATGTCCTGTCACATAGCTTGTTATTAGCAGGGACAACTCTGTGAAAGAGATGTGAAGGTGTGTGTGTGTGTGTGTGTGTGTGTGTGTACGCGCGCGTGAAATCGAGAGGGGAAAATGCCACTTCTCCGCTCAACCCACTTAACCCAACCCTTCCCCTGTCGGTATAGGTTGGCATCAGACGGTGCTTGGCAAGTGTGCCCGCCTCCCTCTCCCTCCCAGCGGTCCCCCCGTAGCGGGGCTCGCATTCTGTCACTCTGGCCTCCCACCATCCCACACCCAGGGGCAGTGTGCGCCACACACACACACACACTCACTCTACTCCACAAGGAAAGGGTACTATTTCAACTTGATAAGACCGTGTCGAGGGCCAAACGCCACGTTCTTTTTAGCGCTTGGAAATCCTTTCTGAAATCGTTGGTTCCCCTGTAGTTCTCAACATCCTTCATTGTAGTTCTGTGTGTATGTGTGGCATTGGACTGTACTGACTGACAGACCTTGGACTTCCACAGACGGGTACAGAAACGACACCCCGATTCTTGGCTGAACTCCCGTGCTCGCCTCCGGATTCTCCTCGAGTTTGATTGACAGCGGTTTCATCGAATAAGCAGAGGGGGCAGGCCCGGGATAGGATCACCGGAACATAACTGTCTGGAAAGTGGCGGGCCGCTCCAAAATTTGAAATTGACATTCCACTGAGCCGTCTCTGTTGCTAGACAACTTCCAGAGGGCCTCATTAACTCACACGACATGTTTATAACGGAAAACTTTTTTTTTACTGAAAAAATAGTTTGTACCTATTGTACCTTTAAACCAGTGGAATGAAGTGAGATTTCAATTAGACGGCGCTTCTCAGCCAGGCCAGCAGCCATGGTAACAAGCTGTCCTTAGAGGACCACACACACACTCCTGTTCTCAGCAGTCATGCTGACACAAAAACACCACCGAATAAGAAGGAACACTGCAAGGTCTCGTCCTCATACATCCATCTCACTTGGCCTCTCTTTCTTCACAAAACACCTTTCATGCCGTAGGGCCACCTTGATCTCCACGTCTCATTGACATGACTGGTGGTAAAAAAAAAGTATGGTGGAGGAAAAAAAGTACTTTAAAAAACAATTTTGCTGGTGAAACCGAGTCTTCTCTTGAAGGATCGAAGCGAATGCCATTGAACCTTTAGAATAAGCAGATCGTCTGTAGTGAGTATGTTGATGAAGTTCTCAGGGCTGAACAGATTGGAGGATGAGGTCTGTGAGAGAGCCGCTAGCCTGCAGGTGAACCTGCTCTCTGGTGACGGCTGCTCATCTCCCAGCCAGCGCGGGAGTGATGGGAGCACAGCCAGCCCGGGGCAGGCCAGCGGGAAGCTGCCCAGTGTGGGGCGAGGGTGAGGAGGGTGAGGGGGTCTGGGTGAGGAGGGTGAGGGGGTCCGGACTGTCTGTCTGCCAGCCTGCTGTCCGGACCCGTCTCCGGGTCTCTAACCTCTCGCTGTACCCTCTCTTGACAGCTCGCTCTCAGACTGATATCGAGAAACCTGGTATATGCCCACAGATGCTTATTCCCCCCCCCACACACACCGTCAACCACCGTCTCATCTCTCCTCTCTCTCTCTCTCTCTCTCTCTCTCTCATCCTCCCCTCTTCATTCCTTCTCCCCTCTCTCCTCTGCGTCTCCTCTTCGACTCTACTCATCCTTTCCTCACCCTCTGTTTTCTCTCGTCTCTGTAGCCGACCCTGGTCTGTGTGTGTGTGTGTCGGGTGGTGTCTGTTCGTCTGTGTCTAAGCATCTGCACGGAAAGGGGGGGAGGGGAGCAGACAGAAATGGGAGAAGACAGACAGACAGGAAGAAAGAAACAGACGGACGCGAGCGTGAACAGTGGGCCCAGCCCTCAGACAGACAGATGGTGCTTGTACTGACCCTGGTGTGGAGCCCTGGTTGCTGCAGCTGTGTGGGGGGGGTTCAGTCCCGGACCACGGGCCCCTGCTGTCTGTCCTGGGGGCCCTGGGACCACCTGGCCTGTTCCTACACAACCTCCTCAGAGCAGGCAGGTAGGAAGACACCTGTCAGCACACACACACACACACACACACACACAAGTAGACTGCTTGTTACAGCTGGTGTGTGTGTGTGTGAGTGAGTGAATGAATGCATCAGCTGGTTCAATCTCATCAGGACCTATTAAGATGCTACAAGAGGTGCTGCGATATGAAGGAGATGGACTCGGCTGACCAGAGTTGTGCAGAGTTCCAGGAAGTGATATCCAGCGGTGGGACGTACCACTTTCCTCAGAGAGAGGGGCTCCACCCCCAGGGGTAGCCCATGCCTACAGCAGACGTTGCGGAAGATGGCGTCGGCGGTGAGCATCTTCAGCCTGCTGGAGGGCATTCTGGGAACGAGCGCCGTGAGGACGTCGGGTGACAGGTCTGGCGAGGGGAAAAAAACAAACCAACGGAGACGTCACTCCACACAAAAAACACGCGAGGAAATACGATAGGACTCCGATAGGGAAAGTTTCCCCCAATCAAGAGCAATGTGTTTGCATGCTCGTGTCCCGTGTCTCAGGTGACTCACCCTGGCAGAGGATGGCGATGTGTTCGGCCAGGTCGTCCAGGCCTTTCTCCACCAGGCAGCGGTTGAGCTTGGAGTGCTCCCCGCACCAGTACTCCACCACGGCTGACAGCATGTCCTGGAGGCCCAGCACCAACTTCTGCCTCCTGTCCCACTCCAGGGGGTCTTCCTGTGGGCGACACAGTGGAGAAGAGAGGGTGGGGGGCGGATGAGAGGACCATGGTTGAAGAAGGGGGAACTATGTGACTCCGGGGAGGCAGCTGTGTCCAGCAGGGAGGGGGTGGCTGTGGAGGGAGCTTTACCTGGCTGGAGGACAGCTCCCATACGGACGCCTGGACCAGAAACTGGGCTAGCTGCTTGACCGACCGCGAGCACAGCGTGGAACGCTCCCACACATTCCAGAAGCTTCCGTAGAGCACTGAGGAGCGCTGGCCTCCTGACTCTCTGAGAAGAGAGTTGATGAAGAGTGTGATATGAATCTCTTTATTATACGCTGTGATGAATAGCACTGGCCAGTGATTGGACATGCGTTTTCTTTAGTAAAACCTTCTTCATTTTCACAGAAGAAAGTTTAAAAAAAATGTGCTAGGCAGAAAACGTCCCTGTCAGACCGGTTACCTTGTGTTAGCAGAGGACAGTTCACACTGGAACAACTTCAGCACAAACGCCTGCAGGTTGCCGTGAAACCCCAGCAACTCGGGGGAGGCGGGGCTTGGGAGTGAGTGACAGGTATCCTCACCGGACATGCTGTACCTGATGAAACACAACCCCTCAAGGAAAACAAGAGGAGGAGGGGGAGGGGGCTGATATTAGAGGTCATTACAACCCACAGTCCGACACATGACATCAAAATAGAAGAAAATACATGTTTAGGGGACATAAAGAACATGTATGTGCAGGACATGTCTGAACTGGCCTGCTAACGCAGCTAGCGTGTACCTCAGGGATGAGTCCACCATGGCCCAGAGCCCTCTCTTACACTGGGGACACTGCAGCAGCTGGCTGAAGTACTTGGTGTTGGTGGGCGAGCCCCAGGACGGATTGTTCCTCAGGAGTTTGTGGAGAACGTTCCAGAAGGTGCAGAGGAAGTACGGTGTAGCCTCCCCCTGTACAAGAACAGATGTTGGACCAGGATGCCACAGGGGAAGTCAACTCAGAGATCATGTCAGAAGCTATATATCCGGTCAACTGACTGAAAACTACAAATACACACACACGCCACATATCCTTATTTCTACATGTGAATTTCCACAAGGTGAAGTTCACAAGGACTGAACCAGTCCAACCAGTGTGTCCAGTAGCGCTGAGGCCTGTTGAACAAAGGGCTGACAGGACGAGAGAGAGAGAGAGAGAGAGAGAGAGAGAGCGCAGTCTTCTACCTGCAGAGCGTGCTGCATCAGAGAGGTGAGGAGCAGCGCCGGAGGGAGACGACCAGGAAACACCGAGCTCTGGATCTCCTCCAAGGCCTGTGTGAAGAACCCGCACTCCGTCAGACTGCTTACGTTACTGAAGTCCGGCGCCACGGCCTAGTCAGAGAGAGAGAGAAGGGTGCGGGCGAGAGATATCAGGAGAAAGAGAGGGAAAATATATACCGGTACAAAAAGTTTGGTGAAAGGAAGAGAACGAAGAATCGCATTGGAGTGAAAAGGGTAATGAGACCAGTGGTAATGTTCTCTCTAGGTTCGTGAGGTCACCTTGGTTACTGTCACTTATTGGCCTCGTGAATATGGAGGTAAGACGGTCTAAAAAAAACGACATGACCGTTCATAATGGCAATCTTCGAAAAGAATCCACTTGGGTAAGCGTGGACAGGACAGAGGAGACCACCTTTAATAGGTCTGCCAATCATTCCTCACAAATCATGTGACAGCACCGGTTTAATCAGGTGACCCGGATATGATGTGTCCTTGCTCGGAATGTCGCTTTCCTATCGAAGTGGGCTGACATAAAGGAAATTGAATGACCTGATCTTCCTGACGAATCGCATGTTCCTTTTTACAAGCATGTAATATCGTGGCAGGTGTATTAATATGCTCGGAGCGGAGGGGCACACCTGGGAGTGCGGGGTGGGGGGGTGGTAGTTCAGGAACTCTGGGAAGACGAGTCTTTTCCTTCGCTGGAAAATAAATAAATAAATAAAAGAGAAAAAGGTTATTTACTGTATGCAGGTAGGGTGGCCATGACAACAATGGCATCTGGAGAGGCCACATCCTCCTGCGTTTTCATTTCCTTTAAAACGACAATTGCATTCGTAAAATGTCTTGCATGCCTGAACACAAAGTGATTTCTTAAAAAGGACCAATTTCCCCACCTCCAGTTTAAAAATGTAGTCCTTAAGGGCCACCTCCAGCTCGGAAGACGCATCAGCCATGTTCCCTTCGGACTCCAGAGCGGGGTCTTCTTCTGTGCGGGGTGAATCCATATCTGAACATGGGTCCTGATGTAGGAGACACAAACGCTTTTAAGCTGCTTGTTTGGTTCACACACCTGATTTAACTAGCTTAATTGTATTTAAAGAAGCAGGCGCGTATCTGTTGTTTACTATGAACATTCTGATCCACAGTGATTGACAAACACCCTCAGCGAATGAAACACATGGGGGGGGGCAGGGGGGAAATACATGATTTTTGTTGTTGTCATTTACCCCAAACAGATGCTGGGCTATGTGGGTTAGCGGGTAACACGGTGCACTGTGAAACTTGACATGTTCTGGAACTTGCTTGGCCAACACGTGTGTGACGGCAGTGTGAGGTAGAGGTGGGTGAGTGTACACGCAGGCCTTCCCCGATTCCAGGATTCTAGGACACACAAACAAATATGTGTCTTCAATTTGATGTCAAAGATTTGATTTTGTTGTGTTTTAATAATTGTTGATTATTTCAGTTTCCAATACTGCTGTATTGCATGGGACTTCCTCACCTCTTAAACTTGCCTCTGCGATCTGGTTCGTCGATCATGAGGAGGACACTCCACCCATCAAATGCCCCGGCTGAGGTCCCACTGGCCACGTTCTCCCGCCACTTTCGGACGACGACGTTCAGCTCGTAGGGCTCCTCCGACAGCCATGACCCCCTCTTCACACTCTCAGACACATACTCAGGGGTCACTATCCAGATGCCTGGGGGGAAAAGAACAGAGAAAGTTCCGGAAAAACAACAGGAGAAATAAACCATATTCTTTCGAAACGGAATCCTCAACGTCGTTATCGTCACTCACCTTCTGCGCAAGCAGCCAGGAACTTCTCACTGGCGAGTGCGTGAGTGACTATTAGATGGGTGGTCATGCCTTGTTTATAAACCTAGAAGACAAATAAGCCCACTAAAACTATGGATCATACACACACAGACCAAGAACACACGTTTTGAGGGCTGTTAACGCGAGGGGAAGTAGGGCTCCTCTGTGAATAACGTCAGCCAAGCCCCAAGCATTTTGCCTAGGGGCTGAGCACAGTGATAACACAAGAAGCGTGTTGACACCTAGGCTAACTGAACAGTTTTTGCTTTTCTATGCCATGTTATAGGAGGGTAAGGGTTAACTTCCCCAGGGGCAGCATGGAGACTACAGTACTGTAACTATAATAAGAGGCAATTGAGGGCAAAGATAAAATTACAGTGTCGAAAATACATCTCAGCATTGGAAAACCAATTAGGGTCATTCTTCAGGGCTAATCACCCACTGTTCATCTTTCACTGAATGAACTGTTTGACAGGTGTGACCCAGCATTCTCAATGACAGTCTTTATCATCTACCAAGAAGGGAGATGGATAAGCCAGTAGGCTACACCTGGGACAAAGGTACTCGCGATTAATAAAAGTGGTTGTGTGATGCTTGATGTTTAGGGACAATGTGTTAATACGAGGCTGGAATGTAGGAAATATTCCGTGTACTTATCCCATGTAAAACGTGCACACACAGAGACATACCGTTGTCAACACTACTTACAGATCCACCAATGTACTTTCCACCCAGTTTCTGGATTCCATTGATTAGCTTGCCTTTCTTCTGGGGTATATCCATTCCAGACATTTGGAAAACATGCTTTTTGTCTACCATTCTGGTCGACGTAGCCTGTACGGCCAACTGTAAATAGCCAATCGAACTAACTAACTTATTAGAATGACTTAAAATGTGCGTGCGACCTAGATTCTAAATCATTCATGTTTTTACGACATGCATTCCTTTTGACACAGGCTCGAGACTAAGAGAGGGTGTCAAAAGATGCCTTTTGGTTAGCTACCTCTTTTGCATTTGTGTCAGCTGATCTGATGTCCGGCAACAATCATATCGCGCCAAAATGCTGAAACCTTCGATCAGACCTGCCAGTCGATAGTTTTTAAACCCGTCGCTATTTATTTTCAACACGGATGGAAACCAATCGTATGTGTATATAATTACATTGTATGTATAATGAAGTATATTGCTTATTGTAGAAGCAATTCGAAACCGAACAGCTTTCCACCCACGTTGACAGGAACATAATGTTGTGTAGCCTTCCGGGGGTGAAACGTGGAAATCTCATCTCAAATACCTAATAATGAATCCCTTTACTGTTTAAAGGGATATTTAAATAAATATCCTATAAATATTTAAACACATGTCTAACACCGTAACGAACAAAAATGCAAGTAAACGTTGGAGTGGTGACAATTATGAATATGTTTCCCCTTTATCTTCTGATATTGGACTTTTCCAGTATGCGGAAGTAATGTAGAGGTTGTTTCCGGGTGGTTGTTAGAGACGCTTTCTGTTGGGAGGCGAGTTCACTGGTTATATTGTATCAAAATATCAGGTTTGAGTATTGACTGTGAACAAACGTGCGCTCTTTTTGAGAGGTGTGTACCTTCCCGGCTGCACTGCAGGCTGTTTACAAGACGCGTTTTAGGTTTAATACGCTGTATTGATACCCCTTGCGTATCACCTGTAAACAGCCCTTTAATCCCTTTGGGGTCTCACAGCCGTAAACAAAACATAAACGTTTATGCTAAATCTGAAGGCCTGTTTAGTAATGCATTATGTTATGCTATGGAATAGATTAAATAATCCGTATGTTACGTGATGTAATGTAATAGGCTATCATGCGTCAGCCTTAGGTATAAATACATATATTTTGGGGAAAGATTGTTGACAAACAATCCTTACTAAAGGACTTGAAAACCTCAGACTGGAAAGACTGTCCAACATAAACAGGTATGTAGCCTATACCATGATATGTAATCATTAGACAAAACGTTTAGTTAAAATCATTTGTTAATCTCACTCTAAATGTATATTAATTAATTATTATGCATAATGTTACCTCAGTTTCATCAACATGCTAGCAAGTGTTACATGATTGTTTTATGGTTTAATGCTAGGCTATAAGTTATTAATAGAATCAGTAACAGATGATTTCTACATCGGTTATTGGATGTTGCAAAAGCCCATTAAGTTGTATGAAAAAAAGAATGACCATCCACATTTTATTGATGGGCCTCATCTCTCTTATGGCAGTCTACCTTGCAATAACCTTGTAAGAATGATGATATGTTAGAATCCACATGTATGTTGTTATTGAAGGTACAGTAATACCATGAATCTACACTTTAAGCTAAGTATTTTACTTGCAACATGCAGAATCAGAATGAGACTAATGTGAGTGTATAATTGACAGGCCACCTCAGCTCTTTACATTCATCTGCTTTCTGATTGGTGGGAACACAACCTTTGTAGGCTACCAGCGTTGATATCATTTAGGGTTGAAAAAGTTAGACCCGATGAACATTAGTAAATATTGATATTTGTCCTGTTTTCACTATTGGCCCTCATACTAGTGACACTGCCATTTTACTTTACTGTATAGGCTAATTCCTCATATACCAGCATGTGCCTTTTAATACATTTATAGTTCAGCTTGAGGTAAATAAAATGACAGCACGTTTCCTGTTCAAGGAAAAAAATAATATCTCCAAGAAGTGCTCCGTCTGGCACATAGTAGTGCTACACGTTGCTACACATCGAGAGACCCAATGAGATCACTCACTGACATGCTTTGTCATTAAAAGTATGTACCTCTTCAATTTATTATGTTTTCTCAGAATGGAATGGCTGTGTCCTCTTTAAAACAACGTTGACTTTAACTTGACACGCTCTAAGTGGCTTTTGAAAGGCTACGTGGGGATGAGGGCTGCTAAATATTTCAGTGGAAAACTCATCACTCGGAATGGGCCCGTGTTAGCCTAGCAGTGGAGGGAGAGAGGAGCTCCGCCGTAGCCTCCCTCATAATCTCTCGCCCTCAGTTATCTCAGTAGCAGCAGTCTAAAACACACGGGGGCCTCCTCAACATCTGCTTTCAAAGTAGCTAATGACAAGACAAAGGAGACGGGCTGCCTCTCCCGCTAATGAGGCCCTGTGTGGAGACGGAATGATCCCGACTCTCTCTCTCTCTCTCTCTCTCTCTCTCTCTCTCTCTCTCTCTCTCTCTCTCTCTCTCTCTCCCCCGCCACACTCCCGTGTGCCGCGCCGCACGCAGGCAGCCATGCGCACGCGAGCCGGGCGCCGCTGCATCGCCGGTGTGAACGAGCACCAGGCGCACACCTGTGTGCACACACACACACACGTACACAGGGGGCTATTTCTCACACGTACAATATAACACACACACACACACACACAGACAGAATGACAGGCAGCCGTTGTTATTGTCAGGGAGACATACTGTACAGAACCCCTCCCCACACACACACACACACACACACACTCCCTGTATAATTACACTGCCGAGACCCTAATCCCCTCGATTGAAAAACCTCCACGTTTCCAGAGAAGTGGCTTCATAAACTCCCTCCCAGACAGTGGCACCGAGGCAGGGCGATGATGGCGGCTGGTGGGGCGTGGGGGCGTGGGTGGTGAGTGGGGGGGGGAATAATAAAGCACAAGCTTAACTGTGGAGACTGTCAAATGAGGAAAATAATATTTGTCCAGCTGGACAGCCCTCCCTTTGTGCGGGATAAATGAACGTTGAGCTTTCTGTCTGCCATGTCAGGGAGGTACGACGAGCTGTTTGGAGTTTGACAGGGATTATTAAAATCGCGGCAGATGAAGGGGGCGAGGAGTGTGAGAAAGCCAAATTGACACTGACACTCTCCATTACATTCCACTTGACTCATGATGACGGTATTGATACGAGGCCCTGTCCTCGCGGCGTCTACGCCGGGATTGGCTGTTAGGGGGAGGCCGTTAAGCACCGAGAAGGTTCCAGAAGGAGCAGTGCGGAGATGGGTTATTTTTGCTTATAGCCTGACAGAGAGTCTCCATCCTTATTTCTATCTGTGTGTTAACTGGGTGTAGTGTCACTGGATGTGTAATGGGAAAAGGCCCAGGCAATGCATTTTTTATCGGCGAGGCCTCCGACTGTAAATGGAATATCTGATGAGAGGGCGGGGAGGGGAGGGGCGGGAAAATATGTTTTGTTGATAACGAGCTTCCTCTTGTTTCAGGCGCAGTTGATTTACAGCTCCCGATAACAATCTCGTTTGAGGAGAAATTAAATTACCCATGTCTCATATGCTGTGTGTGTGTGTGTGTGTGTGTGGGGTGGGGGGGGTGGGGGAGCATGCACGCACAGACATGTGCATGTGTGGGTCTTTGTGAAAGAGACAGGGGATTTCGTCTATTCACTGGCTCTTTCCACTCGATATGCCATTTCAATGTGGTGTTTCCTTCGTCTCATCTTCTCCATTGTGTTCGACGGAATTCATCGGATACAGCTATGTTGCGCTCTTTCCTCCGTGTGCCTCTTATATGGTGCCAAGAAGCACATGTATATAGATAGCATGTGTCATCTGTGTCTGAATGTCTTGTCTTTGTGTGGGAACAGGCCTATCCAAATCCGTTTCTTTATTTGTCATTTGTCCGTTTCACAGTCTTACATCCTCAATCAACAGCAGATAACAGGCACACCAAACGTTTTCCACACCAGACTGTACAAATTATTGATGGGTTCTTGTCAGCTTAACTGGCACCATCCATGGAATCCCCTCCATGGGCATTGTGGGTGAGCCAGCAGGTGACTGACCAGGCCTCTCTCTCTCTCTGGGCTCCAGGGCAGGATGGAGTGGCAGGGGGACCTTCCCCAGGACCATGCCTTCGTGGAGCTGCTGCCTCCCGGGGTGCCCAGCGAGGGGAGACCTCCAGCAGCTGCTCAGGGACACGGAGGAGAAGCTGAAGCTCAACGCCTGCAGGTGAGTGTCTGACCCACCCTGCTGCTCTCTCTCTCTCTCTCTCTCTCTCTGTATGTCTCTCTGTATGTCTCTCTGTATGTCTCTCTCTCGCTCTTTCTCTCTCGCTCTGTCTCTTTCTCTGTGTCTCTCTGTATGTCTCTCTCTCGCTCTGTCTCTTTCTCTGTGTCTCTCTGTATGTCTCTCTCTCGCTCTCTCTCTTTCTCTGTGTCTCCGTGTCTCTCTGTATGTCTCTCTCTCTTTCTCTGTGTCTCTCTGTATGTCTCTCTGTATGTCTCTCTCTCGCTCTCTGTGTCTCTCTCTGTCTCTTTCTCTGTGTCTCTCTCTGTCTCTTTCTCTGTGTCTCTCTGTATGTCTCTCTCTCGCTCTCTCTGTCTCTCTCTGTATGTCTCTCTCTCGCTCTTTCTCTGTTGACTCCATCTATCTCACACACACACATACACACAGGCACACACACACACATGAGCATAGAAAATGTGGAACCTGAAGAGATCCAAACCTTGTCCTTGGCCATTTTGAAAAGTTCTTGATTTTAATTCAGAATGTCTCGCAAATTCATTCAACTTTATTCATTGAGTGCTTTTAGCTTCCGAGAAAATCCAGCATTTGTGATTTCTCATTGTTATGCATTCAGTCATGAATACAATGCCGAAAACGTTGTCACTGTGTAAATATGCACAGGTCTTTACAAAGTCTGCAAATCTATCAGGTTTTCTAGTTACTAAAAGCAAATAATAAAGAAAAGGATCTTTTATCATCTTTTTTTGTGAAACAACTTCATCAGAGACCGAACAGAAAAGGTGAGCTTTTATCAAACGTCTCGGATTAGCATCTATACAGGACCAGGTCATAGGTCACACTGCCAAGCTTTGTTTCATCAAGAACATACTGTACACGTGTCGCTACAGGAGTGTGGGAAAGATCACCTTCTTCTGCACTTTAATTGAATGTAGAGACGCCAGGCACCGTCTGAATGAGTCATTCGAACCATGAAGAGTCATCACACAATGACCTTCAGCAATCTTGTTCTCCTCTAAGTACTGTAAGTGTCCACGTTCCCAATCAGGGTGATCGTACACCTTGATAACACGAGGTGTAGGGTTCAAGGGGTTTGATGGAGTCGCGCGGCGGCGGGCCCACTGGGCCACCATTTAGTATGTTCTCTCTCTCTCTATCTCTCTCTCTCTCTCTTTCTCTCTATCTTCTCTCTCTCTCTCTCTCTCTCTCTCTCTCTCTCTCTCTCTCTCTCTCTCTCTCTCTCGGACGGCCAAGAGGAGCCGGATGAGGTGATCTCTGGAAGTGGGAGAGAACGAATGAGACCCGAGCGGGGGAAAAAAAGAGAGAGCGAGAAATCTATATTCCGGCGCTTTTATCCTTTGTGCCCGTGGAGAGGGGCGAGGACGGAGGGATGAGGGACAGGCTAAATGTGGCGACGGGAACAAAGCCCCGCGCTCCGGGCACCATTAGCATCCCCGGGCCTCATCCCTCCGTCTTCACCCTCTCCCCGTCCCTCTCTCTCCTTTCCCCCCTCTCTCTCCGAACGGCCACGTCGTAATTGAAGATTCCACATCTTGAAACGAAAACCCTTGGGTGGGTAATTCAAGGCTTATTACCGAAGGCCGGGGACATTTTTCTGCTTTCTAAGCATTAAAGGGTTATTTTGTGTTCTCGCCAAGACGGGAGAGGGATAACCATTATGAGAACAAAGGGGACAGATAATGGAGAATCGCTCCGAAAAATAAGGCGACCCTCCTCCGGGGCTGTTCCACACTGGTCAGTCCGTACCCCGTTCATCTCCAGACGGTTTGAGTGGCGGCTGCCGGCTGCCTGACGCTCTGGAAGCGTGCCACACCACTCTCTTACCTCAACTAGGGTGGGCCCGTAGACACACACACACACACACGCGTGTACAGTGTCACACACACTCTCGCTCACGGCGCACACACACGTGTACATGTGCGCCACATGCACACGCGTTCACCTGCTGCCTAATCCACTTATCGGTGTCTGGGACAAATTACGGAAGAGGAGGAGGAAACGCGGGGAAGGTGGAATGAGAGGGAGAGAGAGAGAGGGAGAGAGAGAGAGAGAGAGAGAGAGAGAGAGAGAGAGAGAGAGAGAGGGAGCTGCCCACTCCCGTGAAGGCTTGAACCTCTTTTAAGGGGTCAGAGTGGCTGGCCTGCTCCCAGCTCTCAGATGTCAGAGATTTGCCTAAGAGCCGCTCCCTAATTGAAGGAGATTAAGATAGGCTGACAACGGGGCCTCGGCTCCCCAAATTGAAATGCTGTAATCCATTAGATCTCATCAGACGGGACACTGGCGGAGGCCACCAGGACACGGGCCCTAATGAAGTGTCAGTGGCGGCCAGGCGGGCGCAGGCGGACCTCGGGTTTCTCCCTGGCACGGGAACGGCTCTCTGTAGCCGCCTGCCAATCCAGCTCGGAGTACACTAGTGCTCCGTGTGTATACGCGGGACGCGCAATTCAGTTTGAAGTGCGCGCGCGCGTCTGCGGGCGTGTGTTTGATGTCACTCGCACGAGTGTGCGTGTGTGTGTGTGTGTCTGTGCACGCCTGACGGTGTGTGTGTAGGGGGTGTGTGTGTGTGTGTGTTGGGGTTTGTTGGCACGCACGGTAGCGTGTGCATAGATCCGCGTGTACAGGCGTGTGTGGTCTGCACATGCAGCCTCCGTATCAGTGGCTGGGGGGGGGCGGTGTGGGGGTACTGAGGAGGGCAGTAAGTGGGCCACAGGCGGGGCTGGACAGGGGGGGGGGAGAGAGATCTGTTTCTGCCTGTTCACTGAGTCCCATTCATCCCCTCTGTCCGTGTAGAATGGGCCTCTTTGATGGTGCAGGTATTGGGTTCCCAGGTGGCTGGTCTGGCTGGGGCTGGGGCTGGGGCTTATTGTAAAGAGATCTCCTCCTGCTGCCCCGTCCATGCTCTCCCCCTCTCTCTCTCCCTCTCCCTCCCTCTCTCTCTCTCTCTCTCCTGGAGTGCTGCAGACAGCCAGACCCACGGCCCACCCACACTAAATTAATTCTGACAAGGAACTTAAGATAACGTCAAAGCGCTGACTAATCTCAGGATTGGGTTTCTGTAAGTCACGGAGCTGTGAAATACGCCATCATATCTAATAAAGGCCTCCTCCGGTCGCGCAACCCCCCCCACATCCCCTCATCCCCTCACTCCCTCTCCTCTGTAGGGGCGGAGGGCTGTCATCCGATGTCTGGCTGGACCCATCGGGAAAACAATTAGGTTTCATCTGGTGTGAGGTGCGAAGGGGGGGCGGGGGGTGGGTATGATTGACATGTTTGTTGAGGGACCAGAAGAAGCACTTCCTGAACTCATCCGGGCTCGGCTTTTGTTTTTGGTTGAACCTCGACCGCGTCCATTGTCGCCTCCCTCCTTTTCCTTTCTTCGGAGTCTTCCTCCTTTCTTCCGCGCCCACTGTCTCTCTCCTGCGTTCCGTCCTCCGCTCCTTCCACCTCCGGGGCGCTGAGCCGCGAAGTAAAAGGAACGTGGGCGGGGCCGAGGATAATCCCGCAGAGTTGATTAGTCCCCGGGTAGTAGACTGGCCTCAGAGCTGCCCCAGCCCGCGGACCTTCCCCTCGGGGTCTTTCACACGGTACGTCTTAACGCGGACCTGCGAAGGTGGCTTCATTAAAAGCGGCAAAGTGGAAAAAAGGGCTTTCGATTGAGGGAGACCAAAATACATGGTCTCTGTTCTGTAGAGAGCTTGCTGTCTTTATACTTTAGAGAGGCTTTTCAGAGCTACGTCCTCCACAGCTTCACACCCATGCCATGTCATAGAGAACGAAATGGTGTAGCCTTTTGAACCTTTCAATAGACTCTTTCTTGGTAGAGTACTGGAGAGAATTACGAGAATACAAAGGATACAAAGATACTGAATTGAATGTGAATATATCCAGCACATGCATATGCAATGTACAGTACACAGTAGTGCAAATAACGACATGTCTCGTAGGTGCAAACACAAGCATACAAGCGTCGCGGGGCGGGAAAAGTCGGCCATTTTGTTATGGAACTTAGTCTGTCTGAGCAGGTCCCAGCTGGAGCAGGTCAGTAGTCGCCACTCGGTCATGGGGAAGCATTTGGAATCCACTCTTGTGTGTCTTGGCTGCGTTTTTTGGTCGCGGACAGTGTGTGCACAGGTACGACACGCGAGACGGCGAAGCCGCGTTTAACGACATAAGTACTAGCATCGAGAGGCGTTGGCGCGTGGCGCGTCGGGGGGGGGCAGGCGGGTTGCAGGGGGGCGGGCGGGGATGATGGTTTTATGAAGTCGTGATCCAGGCTGGAGCGAGCCACAGATGGGAGTCCATTTAAGACCTGCTGTCTGTGTAAAAGCCTTGGGAGGAGCCCAGACACACATTCACATTTAAGTGCCACATTAAACACGCTTACGGAAGCCCCTCTTTCTCTTTTTTTCCAGACGGCGGCGGCGGGCCGTTTCGTCAACGTCTAACCGTTACGCCACAACAATGTGAACAACCTCTCTGAACCTGTGTTTTAAAGCCCCGGAATGCACCGCGAACGTGATCGAGTCCTATCGCCTGTGTCGTGTGAAATTCATGATTATGTTTAAACAGGACCGTACTGTACAAGTGGGTTAAGGTCACACATGCAGGTTCATTTGATCGCCCCCTGCACATCACAGGAGAGCGGAGCCACGGGCGATCCATCACCACCCGCCTCCCTCTCCTCAGCGCGGCTACGCACGGCACAACACATCGCCCTGGTTACCGGCGGAAAGCGAGTGTTCTGCAAGAGATGAACATATGCAGCATTTAATCTACCGAGATTTCAAATTCAGGTTGTTAGTCAGTCTGTAACATTTTTATGCCTCGTGTACCCTCGCACCCCCCTCGCCAACGAATGTGTGTCACATAGAAGCGCCGTTTAATGTCCTGTCATTGGGAGACATCTGGAAGTGTGCATGTCCTCAGAGCAGGCAGGAGGCCCTTTATAGGCCGAGGGGAGGAAGAGCTGTGAGGTGGTAAAATCAAACTGCTCATCTCTCTCTATCGCTCTCTCTTTCTCTCCATCTCATTCTCTCCCTCACACACACACACACACACACACACACACACACACACACACGCAAATGATCTGTGCATATCCACTCTCTCTCTGCCTCGTATAAATACACACGTCCCAGACACACACACACACATCCACATGGGCATTGCATTGATTTGCATGGAAACTACAAAACATGGCGAGCCTGAGGATGTCATTTCTAATCTGTCACATTAAAGGGAAGACAGAATAGCTGATGCTGTGTGTGTGTGTGTTTGTGTGTTTGTGTGTGTTTGTGGGTGTGTGTGTGTATGAAGGAGATGTGACACACACACACACAGTGGCGTCTGTGTTAGACGTCCATAACACCACTTCTTACACACACACACACACTGTATGCACAGGATTCATCGACGTCTCAGTTCATTACTGCTGATGTATCTCTCAGTGTGTGTGTGTGTGTCGACAATTCGGGGGAAAGCGAGGGGGTGTATTTCGGTCGGCGACGGCTGTTTGCGGGAGGTTCATTGTGAGTGACACGTGCCCCTGTCTCTGTCAGTATTGAGCAGAGTGTGAGGGAGCTGCAGGTGAAGATGGGAGAGTCCTGGGTGGGGGAGCGCTCTCCCAGCCCCACGGAATGTCTGCAGTGGTTCAGTCCACGGAACCCCGCCACGGCCAGGCCTGTCGCCACGGGACACCAAGAACTCCTGGACTTCCTGAAAGCCCTGGTAATGCTTCTTGTTGATTAGGACAGCACCGAAGACTTGGATTTCACTTTGTTTGAATGTATACGAGTGAACAGTAATAACTAGCGATGCTTAATTCCCTATATCCACTATATTGACGCGTATTGACCCCCTGCTGTTGTGCGTAGACGGATGATAAGGAGGTCCCTCGCTCTCTCCACAGCTCCAGTACCTGAGCTCAGAGGAGGAGGGCAGAGAGGACGTCACCCTCCAGCTGCTGCTCAGCCTCTCCTCCCAGTGTGGGCTCGCCTTCCCCAACACCCCCACCACGGCCCCCGCCCAAGCCCCGCCCGTCAACCTCCTCCGGGACGACTCGGCCCTGGAGGTCCAGGAGGCGTGGGACGACGTGCGATCCCGCCTCCGACGCCACATCCTGGGCCGGCTGTCTCCCGGGGGCCCCTGTGGCTCCGGCGTGGCCCCCAGGATCCAGGCCCTGCAGCAGCTGTGCTTCCTCCTCCCCGAGGCGGAGGTGCTGGGCCTCTACCAGGGCCTGAGGAGCCAGGCCGTGCTGGGCCGGCTCCGCGCCGCCCTCGCCCCCTCCCCCGGGGGGCCCACGGGCTTCTCCAGGCTGGAGGAGGGGCTCCGGCGGGCCGCCCCGCCGCTCACCCGGGCCCTGCGAGAGGAGCTCCACGTGCTGAACGGCGTGGCGGAGCCCCACGCCATCCTGGGGTTCCTGAACGGCGCCTACCTGGGGACGGTGGCCCGGGAGCTGGAGGCCGCGATGGAGAAGGAGTGCGAGACGGCGCTGAAGGACAACACGGCGCCTCGCAGCAAGGCCGGGAGGATCTCGGCCCGGGCCAAGGCCTCTGTAGGTCAGTGACGCTTCTCTGCTGCTGCGTTCTCCCTCTCTCTCTCTTTCTGTCTCTGTCTCTCTCTATCTCGCTCTCCCTCCCTTTCTCCCTCTCTCTCCCTCTTTCCAGCAGGCTCTCAGGCCTTGACTTCTGTGTACATTCATTTCATTTATTTTCGATATGTCACATTTGTGAGGGTCGTGAAGCCGTCTTGTGTATGTGTGACTGGAGACTGCGAGAAGGTTTCTCTTTGTGAGCGGAGAAGGATGAGGAGCAAGAAGTGTAATTATGAACCGCGGCGAGGCTTTGTCGTAGAATGGTAGGATCGAGCAACAAAAGGGAAACTTTCAGAAGTACGTGCTACAAGTCAAGGGTTGTGTTCATGCCATATCCAATTTCTCAAAAATAACCCTGAAAAAGAATGTGTTTGAAGGTATGGAATGGACTGGAAACTTATTTAAGGTGAATATCTGGATGGGAGAAATGACACTACTCTCTGTTCTCCCCAGAATGGATATACAGCACTTTGGAATGAAACACTTCAATAGTACACAGTCTACAAACTGTATTGTGCTTGAGTGGTATGATGTGAGGAACGCAGTGATGTTTCGTAGGCCGGGGGAAACGGCACGGAAGAATATCATGTGTCAGTCGTGATAGTCACCCCCCCCTCACGCTCTCTCTTTGGTTCTGATTGGCCTATTTACGGGTTGCCGAGGGTAAAGATTCTCAATAAAAAAACGAAAGTGCGCGCTATTGTTTGCTTTGGGAAACGGGTGCATATGTCAAGCTCTCCCTGTGGGAGGGAGACGAGTGATTCTACATCTGCCACTCTTCTATAAAAACACAGCCGCCTCTCATCCCTCTCTCCCTCCCTCCGCCCCCCTCCCTCCATCTCTCCTCCTCTCTTTCCCTCTCCCTTAAACGCGAGATGAGAGGGAGGCAGCCGGGATAATTGGCCATGCGTCAGTTAGGCTGTTTGATGGCGGAACGTGGCGTGCTTACACACCTACTCACCAAACCGTCAAATGTAGCACCGGAGGCAGAACACGCCACCGAAGGGAGCTGGGGGCCCGCGCTGAGGAATGAGGGGGAAATCTGTGTCGGGCTTCGCCCCGCGTGTCTGACGGCAGTCCCCGCCGCCGCCACAAAGGCAGATTAACCCCGCGACAGAGTCATTGTTTAACACTCCCGACCCAAACACCACAGATCGTATAGCCTAACCATGCGCATCATGGCTGATTTGACTGGATGTTGGTGGCGCGGCGTATGTGCATAATTAGATTCAGCATTTACACAACAGGCGTTTTTTTTAGCTGCTCCACGGCACGGAGAGCAACGCAGACGACTGTCTAGACAATTACGGCAGATGAGAGTGAGCCGCGTAGATCCACTCTGTTCGCCGGCTCCTCTGCAGACATCACAGGCATCTTCCCACTCCCGCTCTCCTCTGTGCTGCGGTTTTTGTTTATTTTCTCTGCTCCGGTGCAGAATTTCCTTTCCCGTCTGTGAAAGGAAAGTGTCTGTGTGTGTGTGTCGGTGTGTGCGGGTGTCTTAAGAGGAGACGTGCCTGCGAGGCCAATGCTTCCTTTCCTCTCTCCCTCGGGAGCGCTGTCTCTGGCTTCGGCTGTACTGTCAGGCCACTGAACCGTTTAACAGGCGTTCGCGCCCCGAGACGCGCCGCTTCTCTGAACCCCTCCGTCAGAAACGGGAGCGCTCACATTGTTTCCCCGGGCAGATGTGAGGGTCCCCGGCCCCCTTTTGCGGGCCTCGCCCGACCCCCCCGTCCCTCGCTCGTCCTCCTTTCTCTCTCTCTCTCTCTCTCTCTCTCTCTCTCTCTCTCTCTCTCTCTCTCTCTCCCTCTCTCTCTCTCTCTCGGGTGTAATGGGGTGAGCGTTGAAATGCAGGGGTCTGCTAGGCGGGAACAAAGACTGCTTTAAACCGCACTGACTCTGCAGGAGAGCGGGGCAGCATTGTGTGTATGCATGTGGCCACGCACGTGCTTCTCTTTCCATGCTATATACTTTTTGTATGTAAGTGCGCGTGTGCATGTTCAAATGACGACACTTGAAAGGTAAATAATGGACACGGTATGGCGTGTTGCTTTCGCGAACAGCAGGACATGTGCACCTTTACAATATCTCACAGGGACGCCGTTCTGTACGGCACAATTATTTCTGTGCGCCTGTAAAAAAACGAAATGCCGCGATTTGCATGCCCGGCTTAGAAAGTACGTTCCACCTCCCTCGATAGACCTCTGCTGCGAAGGAAAATACATCTTCAGGTGCAGAACCTTTCATTCAATCATCCAGGACGGTACATTTGAATTCCAGTCCCTGTAATTCTCCCATACAGAGTGCCGCGTGCCCTATAGACGAACGCTGTTTGAACGTATATCTATAGGAGGCGCATCCCTCTCTCCCCAGCCGCGCTCCTCTGCTCTCCCCCTCTCCCCTCCGCTCTTTGAACTCGGCCTGCGTGGAAGCGCGCCCGTCCTATTCTGTGGGGACGGGGCGGCGTCGGCAGCGAGGTAGATAGCTCAGGCAGCGCCGCCGCCCGCCACCGCCATCGTCAACGACGCCACTTGTGGGGATTTCTGGGGGCTACTTGGGAATGGCGTTTGTTAATATTTAATAAGACATGCCTCCCTTACTCCTGCATCATATCTGTGGCTGGGTTCACACACACACACACACGCTCACACACACACATACACACGTGGCTTCAGGCTGTGCACACACATGCAGTCTTGTAATTATGTTGTGGGGTGGTGTGCAAGCTTGTGTGTGTGTGTGTGTGTGTGTGTGTGTGTGTGTGTGTGTGTGTGTGAGCGTGTGTGTGTGTGTGTGTGTGTTGCTACTGCCTGTTCACGACTATTTCCAATTCTGGTGCTCTTAAGCTCTCCTCTCCTCCTGCCTCTCCAGGTGATCAAGAAGGCCTTGTTTCAGAATGGGGGATTCACACAGTGTCTGTATGAGTGGTTGTAAGAGCTGCTTGTTTTTATTTATTGATGAGATGCCGTACATTCTTACAGCCTATTGTGTGTGTGTGTGTGTGTGTGTGTTTGTGTGTGAATGCATGATTACATGTGTTTTGTGTCAGGGCTGTTCCATTTCCTCCGAGTGGCCACGGCGCACGATAGCTTTCATGCATGTCTCTTGAAAAAAGCTCAAGGATATAAACAAATGACTCAATTATTCCGGCACCTTCTGTCGAGGAGGTGGCCCACAATGGAGCCTCTGAACTCGGCAGTCTGTCGTGAGCGGAACTTCGCTGCGGAGCCCTGAGCAGGGCCACGGAGAGGGGCCACCAACAAGTGGCCCAGAAATGCACCGCTTCCAGCCTGGGAGAAGCTGATTGGTTGAAACTCGAGGAGGGATATGACAACAGACCCCCGACCCCCCCCCCTTCTCCAAAGCAGCTTAATCGAGATATCAAAACTTGCCACTTCTCCCCGTGATGGCAGGGGGGCCCCTGCTGTGTCCCAGCAGTGAGGGGGTGGGGGGGGGTCCAGGGGCCAGTGGGGCCGAGGGGGGAGGGGCACGGGGGGGCGGGGGGGGTGGCATCAGCAGGAGTCAGCCGTAATAAGGCTGTCTGGGCGAGCAGCGGGCCGCGACTGACGGAGGCTGCCCCAGCCGTCAGGGGCCCGTCAGGGGGTCCTCCTCCTTGGGCCCTCGGGCGCCACGCTGACCTCGCCACCTCCTTGCCACGCAGGGGGGCGAGAGGGGGGGTCTGCACAGCACCGCAGCCTCCCTCCCAGAGTGATGCACACTGGTAACCCGTGGATAGGACTTGAGGATACGCTTTAGCAAACTCTTTCTCAAACACACACACAGAGACACACAGTGATGCGGTTCCACCTTTTATCATATGTACCCCTCTCCTCACCAAGTTTCCTCTGGGTGCCAACAGGCAGTATGGGGTTGGGGGGGGTGGGGGGGGTAGGGGGAGACTGAGGAGGGGTGGAGGGGGTAGGGGGAGAGGGAGGAGGGATGGAGGGGCTGCAGCCTAGCTTGATGTCGGAGTGGAAGTCCCCGGGCGATGCGGTTAACATCTGCATCTGTGAGGATCTCTGGCTCCGCCGCGCTGACGCCTCTTTGTTGTTCTGTCAGACGACGGCTCTGTGGAGGATAGCGCCCGGCGATCCAACTGGATGATAAACTTGTCAATGGGCTTTCCAAACTCTCTCTCTTCTCTCTGTCTCTGTTCCTCTCTTTTCTCTCTCTCTCTCTCTCTCTCTCTCTCCTCCTCTCTCTCTCTCTCTCTCTTCGCGCTCGCGCACCCTCTTTTTCCACAAAGCAGGAGTTTACATCACCACCGACAACCCATCCAATGGTACACACACACAGACACACACACACACAGACAATGGTTCACTGTCTTGTCCGATCAATAATGGTTGTTTAACGGTTGAAGTTCAGATATGAATCTTGAGACCTTCCAGCTAACTACGGCGTGGAGGAATCAGTCTTGGCAAATCAGCACAGATAACCACACACACACACACACACACACACACTAACACACACACACGCTCACACACCACTGATAGACAAATGGAGAGTGGCTCGAGAAAGAGAGGGGTTGGCGAAGGGAAATTAAATCAGTGGCAAAATTATTGCATGATTGCCCATTCCCAAAAGACGTGGGCATCATTTGGTAGAAAGTGTCTAATAATTGGTTTTCGGCCATGTCAGACACATGCAATTCCCCCCACTAATGGCTCTCTTAGCTAGTGCTGGGCCTCGAGGGTCAGGGAAGGACAGAGAGGGACCAGACAGACAGCCAGCCCCTACACCCTGCACTGATGAGAGAGGAAGAGAGAGGGGGGTGGGCAAGAGAGAAGGAGCAAAAGCTAGAGAGGGAGAGGGAGGGAGAGAGATAGAGAGAGAGAGAGAGAGAGAGAGAGAGAGGGGGGGAAACAGAGAGAGAGAGAGAGAGAGAGAGATAGAGAGAGAGAGAGAGGGGGGGGAAACAGAGAGAGGGAAACAGAGAGAGGACAAGAGAATGAGGGAAAGCCAGGGAGGAAGAAGGCGCTGAGGAAATGAAGTGGCAATAAGTGCGGCCCAAAGGGGAAATGCACTTCACTGTGAGTTTAATACATCAGGCTCTGGATTTGGCAGGCTGCCACACAGCAATTGTTTACCTTTTGCTCACTGGCTGCATCTGTTCTGTTTTGTAAACGGCACTAAACTATCCGCCCGTAAACACCGGAATCAATAACAACTGCTGAGGGAATTCCCCTCCCCTTCCTCTCCTCCTCGCCTTCCCTCCATTTTCACACCCCCCCCCTTCCTCCCTCCCTCCCCCATCCCCGTCCCTTCTCCCTGTTCGCTGCCAGTCAAGAGGAGTGTGACTGTGAGTCTAATGCTGTTTAGCTCAGGTGAGAGCCACAGGAGACAGGGAGCGGGTAGAATGATGGCTCCCCCCCCACCCCCACCCCAAAGAAAAAGAAAACGCCCGTCTTGTTTGTGTTCTTGCGTAGCGGAGTTCTTCTGCTGGCCCCCATGCCGGGCGCGTGCAGTGAGGATCGTGCTGCTGTTTGGTTTGAAGTGGCGCAAACAGAACGCCCGTCTAGCGAGACGACCACTTCCACACGTGCTTCTGGAGTCGCTGCGCTTCCGTTTGTTTTTCTTCCCCATTTCCAGTCTTGTCTTCTAACAGTACGCCACGTCTCGTTTTGTGGGGGGTACCGTGTACCGTTCCTCACAATTCCATGTCGTTGACATTCACATTTCGGTTTTACTAAAAGCTAAATCCAGCATTGTCACATCCACTGATATGGATCTGACAAACGCACCTTGTGATATGTACACTAGGCAGAGCCAGGTAGGAAATGACGACCAAGTTATTTTGCAGTGACGCGCAATTCCCAGATCACCACTCTTTTGTTTAAAATCTGGCAAAAACTGACCCCTAGATGAACCCTCTCTCTCTCTCTCTCTCTCTCTCTCTCTCTCTCGTTATGTATCTCTCATCCCTCCCTCTCTCTGTACAACACACCTGGCTGGCTTAAACAGCCCCTCTATATCATCCAGCCATAACGAACCCCATTTGCTGTGACTGCCTGACAAGGTGTTACGATCTTTAGCTGGCCGCCCGTTCACCGGGGCGTGCTGGAAGTCTGCAGGGCTACTCGGGGCCTCTCTGCCCCTGAGTGAGAAGCATAAATAGCCCATAACCCAGGCAGGCCGGGGAGGTGTGGGGGGGAGGTTTGGAGGGCTGCGCTGGACACGAAGGTCATGTGTCACTGACTGAGCATGAGTTAGGGGCGGCACGGAGCGGGGCTCAGGGTCGCCGTCTCTAAAGCAGGGCCGAGGGGAGAGGAGAGCAGGGCCGAGGGGAGAGGAGAGCAGGGCCGAGGGGAGAGGAGAGCAGGGCCGAGGGGAGAGGAGAGCAGGGCCGAGGGGAGAGGAGAGCAGGGCCGAGGGGAGAGGAGAGCAGGCCGAGGGGAGAGGAGAGCAGGGCCGAGGGGAGAGGAGAGCAGGGCCGAGGGGAGAGGAGAGGAGGGCCGAGGGGAGAGGAGAGGGCCGAGGGGAGAGGAGGGCCGAGGGGAGAGGAGAGCAGGGCCGAGGGGAGAGGAGAGCAGGGCCGAGGGGAGAGGAGAGAGCAGGGGCCGAGGGGAGAGGAGAGCAGGGCCGAGGGGAGAGGAAAGCCGGGCCGAGGGGAGAGGAGAGCAGGGCCGAGGGTAGAGCAGGGCCGAGGGGAGAGGAGAGCAGGGCGAGGGTAGAGAGCAGGGCCGAGGGGAGAGGAGAGCAGGGCCGAGGGGAGAGGAGAGCAGGGCCGAGGGGAGAGCAGCAGGGGCCGGGCCGAGGGTAGAGCAGGGCCGAGGGGAGAGGAGAGCAGGGCCGAGGGGAGAGAGGCAGGGCCGGCCGAGGGTAGAGAGCAGGGCCGAGGGGAGAGGAGAGCAGGGCCGAGGGGAGAGGAGAGCAGGGCCGAGGGGAGAGGAGGCAGGGCCGAGGGGAGAGGAGAGCAGGGCCGAGGGGAGAGGAGAGAGGAGAGCAGGGCCGAGGGGGGAGGAGGTGGGGGGCCTCACCGCCATGGCGCCTCTCTCTCTCTCCTCATGTTGGGGTTCTGTGTTGTCCATGTCAGTTCCCCCGGTGTGCACACGTTGGACTTGTTGTGTCTGCTACGAATCGGAGGGTTAGATGGAGAGGGAGGAGGAATGCCTGTGTGTGCGTGTGCTTCCGTGTGGTTGTGTGTGTGTGTCAGCAGGGTCACACATGTACACATGGAGGAGTATTCTCCTCTCTCCCTCCGGACCCCATTACTGAGAAGCTGCCGAGATGTGAAACTGCGCTGCTTAATTATACACGTACACACGCGTACATGTACACACACACCACACATACACACACACACCTACAGACGGGCGCAAACACACTTATATATATACACACACACACACACTCACGCTTACATTCATACATACTGTATATATTCTGACATATGTAGAGACATACTTTCTCACATACACACACACACACACACACACACACACACACACTCACACAAAAACACGCTCACACACTCCAAGCATGAATATATTCCAAGGTGACCAGCTGCAGGGTCTTGGGAGCATTGGGGTAATCATCTAGAAAGACTGACATGTGCAAATGTAAGGCAAAAGCCCTCCACAAATAAAGATATTTATAACCAACCACACACACACACACACACACACACATGATTAAGCCTGGAGGCCAGGGACTGAGTGTGTTGTCATATTGTCAGATTTTGTTTAACAATGTGACAAAATTACATTAGGATCTAGAGGCAATAATGTTGCAATTATTGGAAGCCTCTCTTTTTCCCTCCACTCGACACTCAATCATCTCGGCGCTTTCATGGCTGGAGCTAATGCCGCTCTGATCCACTCCCAGAAGCCTTTGCAGTGGAGGAACTCATTTAAGCGGACACACAAAAGTATTTGTTCATGTGTCGGGCGGCAGAGCAACACATCTCGCCGGCGCCCATTCTGCGGGCTAATGCGGAACATCCCCTGGGTGACGGGTTTGGCAGCCTCAGAAATGGGAAATCCATATTTGCAGAGGGGGGTCATCTAAGGGTTAGAGGGGAGGGGCGGGGAGGGGGGGGCGGGGGGGAAGTTAGTGCCGCTGACGATGTGTGGCTTAGCAGGGAGAAAGTTTTCCATTTTTTTATGTTTTTTTCTTTCCCTGTTATTTCTTTCTTTCTTTGTCCGCCGACGGTGGGAATTTTCTCGGATCGATATTCACACGTCGTGTTTGGTGACGAGAGACGACCGGTGAATGCGTGCGCCCTCTAAACGCCACTTTTCTCGCCGTCTGGCGAGGTGGGGTGACGCTCCGTTCTCTCTCTCTCTGTGTGTGTTCCTTCCAGCGCCCCTGGAGCCTCCCAGGACGGCCAGGACCTTCAGCCTGACCTCCCACCAGCTGGGGGCGCTCACCGGGCTGGCCGCCACCCTGCTGGAGCTGGAGAGCAGAGTGGAGGAGATGGCCACTGACCTGGCCTTCATCAACTGTGCTGGGGAGACTGTGAGAGGTAGTGCTCACACACACACACACACACACACACATAGCACCAGACATATGTTCGGAAGAGTCTCTACACACGTGTTATGTAAATTGTCTCATTTTAACAAGGAATTATCCTGGGTCTTCTACAAGTCTTAGCCAGCCTGCTCCCTTCACCCCTCTGAACTGTAGCGGAGTTAAATGAAAGCTTTTGGTCCATGTAGTAATTTCCATAAAGGTTACATTAAAAAACAAGACATGCAGAAAGGCTCAATTTACAGAGAAGTAAACAGCCTTTAAAGGGCAGTTATCCAAATCATTAATTCGAGGCAATCAAACGGCTTAATTACCAGGAATTCATCAGATGGGCTTAAAGGTCAAAAAGTGACGCGCGGGCGGATTCCTCCCTCTTCCGTTCGGTGCGGTCTTGTTCAGCTAAATTGCCTCGCCTGGGGTCTCTCTCTCTCTCTCTCCTATGCTAGCTCCGCTCTCTCTCGCTCTCTCTATCTCTCTCTCTCTCTCTCTCTCTCTCTCTCTCCCCCTCTCTCTCTCTCTCTCTCTCTTTCCCTCTCTCTCTCCGCTCCTGATTAGGAAAACGCGGCCTTGATGTGCTCTCCTTTTAATTTACCCCCCCCCACACACACACACACACATACACGCACCCGTCTTATCCTCCAACCCCTCCTAGGATTAGCCCATATATGGACGCTGCTATCTGGGTTCAAATCAACTCCAAGCTCCAGATTTAGACGAATAAAAGCGCCTGCTCGTTGCTCTTCTCCGAGGCAAAGAACCTTGTTCCGTGGTCACTGTGGATGATTGGTTTCTGGAAAAATGCCGGGCTGTGTATAAAGTGTGTTTCTAAAACCAAACTCCACATCTCTACTTTGAGAACCGTGTATGAATGTCCCTTTGTGTTAGGGCTTTCATAAGGTATTTATTGAAAAGTATTTATTTCTGTCATATGTCCTTCACTGCTGTCATATTCCCTTTGCGGTGTTCTCTGTGTTCAGGGATACTGAAGAAGACCAGGGAGGACCTGGACATGACCACCGCAGACCTGCACCCCCACAGCTCAGAGGTCAGACTGCCACCTATAGGCTTGGAGGAGGATCTGCATTTTCTAGACCAAACAATAAATCCCATAGACTTTTCCATCGATTTTTGGCTGAACATTCATCAGATGTTCCTCATACAGTATACTCGTTCTTATTGGGTGTGTTGTGTTCTCTTCCTGGTAAGGCGATCGTTCTGGAGTTTGATTGGAGGGCTGCGTTTACGGGGCTGGTCCCCCAGTTGGCTCACTGTATTAAAGTGGTGCTGAACGACGTCAGCACCAAGAGTCTGCAGCAGGAGGAGGTCCAACACGCATCAGGACACGCCCCCATCTCCCTAAGCACCACCCCCGACCGACATGACTCCTCCTACACTTCGGAAAGCGAGGCCCCAAAGATGGTTGCCAAGGTAATTGTAAATATTGATAGGAATACATGACTGTGTGTGTGTCTGTGTGTGTGTGGACAGAACATGGACACATGGGTTGATCTACCCTGATGTGTTCCCCACATGCCTGTGCTCGAACTCCTCCGCTGAGCTCCTCTGCAGCTGAACCTGCAGAGGTCGCGACCCCGACTCTGTGTCTGCTGCTCTCTCCGGATCGGGATGAAGATGAACCTCCAGACCCCTCCGTCAGGAGACACTGCCTCCTTCATCACTGTCTCACACACACACACACACACACACACACACACACACACACACACACACACACACCACACACACCACACACACACACACACGGCTACCAGCTGTGGGACTAACCATCCTTACCCTCCCTCCTCACCTTGAATCTGAGTTTATTTATTCCTGGACACCTGAGCTGGCTGTCTGGCTGCTTCTCTTCACCCCTCTCTCTCTCTCCTCTCCTGTTCCTCCTCGCTCTCCTCTCACCCCTCTCTCTCTCTCTCTCTCTCTCTCTCTCTCTCTCCTGTTCCTCCTGCTCTCGTCCTCCTCATCAAAGGGCACTTGTTTAAACAGTCCTTTAGCCTGTCTCTTCCTGCCTTACCTGAAACGGCCAGCTGTACCCCCCCCCCACCCCAAATCCCCCACCCCCCACCTCCTCTCCCATGTCTGTTTCCTGCCCATTTGTTTTCACTGCGGCTGGGATCTGAGATGTGGGATCTGAGCGGTGGGATCTGAGATGTGGGATCTGGGGTACGGCAGGGCTGGCTGGAGGGGTGGTGGTGGGCGTTTGGGGGGGCGGTCGGTTGTCCTGCATCATTTTCCCCTCCATTACTGCTGGCCACTTGGAAGAAGGCCTCCACACATCCAGGCCCGGGGAGATTGATGGGCCGCGGGCCCCAGCGGAGGGCCTTCTTGGCTGGGGAGACTCCAGATGGTCCGGGCCCGACTTGCCTGACACCGGGGCTCAGCTTGTGGGGGAGGGGGGGGGGTGTATTTCTGGGAGGGGGGGGTGTTTGGGTGCAGGGGTGGTGGAGGGCCGGAGGAGGGAAGACAACATGATTGACCGCGGTTTTATTACGAGCCATCCATCAGATCCAAACCCTCCGCTCTCTGAAGTCCAAACAGTCTCCGAAACCCTCTCCTGCAGACGCGAGGCCAGGCCGAGGTCCAGGTCTGGACCCCCTCCGCTCCTGTCCTACCTAATAAGGACAGAACTCCCTCCTCCTCCTCCTCTCTGCCCCCTCCCCCCAGCCCTGCACACTGACAGGGGCTTGTGGTTCTCATTGCTACGAGTGTCAGAATTTGTCTCTGCCCGGGACCTGTACACCGCATTTATGTGTAGGTCAATGCTTAAAAGATGAGAGCCTTTCAGCCCCAAAGGTTATACATGCATGCATTTGCATTCAGGAGCACCCAGTGAAACTGTGAAGGGGGAGAGCGTTTTTTTTTCATCATTCTTTTTTGACACATGCCCTACTGTTTGAGCAAAGAGCAAATTACTATACAGGACCCGAGTACGAAATGTGACCAGTTCAAAAGACATCTGTGGCGATCGATATTTCACTCATTCATATTTATACATTCATACCTTTAATCTGGGCTTCTTTCGGCGCGACCCCGCCCCCTCGGCTCGCGTTATCGTTCGCAGAGGTGCGTCGTCCATCAGGTCGGATGGGTCCGACGGCGGCAGGGTCATATTAATCTCTGTAGACATCGGCTTTTTCTGCTTTCACTCTCCTTGCAATCACTCAAGCTGTCCGTTCCTATTTCATCCCTCCAAGAATACGAAGAACGATCCCCCCCCCCACACACCCCCCCCACCCCGACCGACGCCTCTCCAACTCCGGGTCTAACTTTTATCCTCGCCGAGATGGTCCTGCAGGGAGACACGGCTTTGATCGGGTCTACTTTGGCCTGCCTTGCTCTACAGTCTACACGGTGTGTGTCATGTAGTGTGTGTGTGTGTGTGTGTGTGTGCGTGCCATATATCTCCCAGACTCCTCCAGGGCCCTCGTCACCTTGAGCATGATGAGGTGTCGTGTCTTCGCCTGCAGCGTTAGCCCCCCAGCCCCTCCCCTTCCCTCTGCCCAGCTTCTAATGACTAAACAAAGTCTGTTAGTGACTCAGTGTCCAAACGGGCCGTTGTTCCGAGGCTCCTCAAGCCCCACCGTTCCTTTATGGAGAACGTTGTTCTCAAACCCCCACGTCAATCCCGTCCACACGTTACACCCACTCAGACAGAACGTCCTGTCTCCTGTTCCTGTCTGACCTACAGTAATTCAAGCGAGGCTCGCGAGTGTGTGAGATGATGCTGAGGTGATATCTATCCATGCCGTGATTGATTGATTGATTGAATGAATCACTATTGAGTGAGTTGTGTTCTGGGGGGAGAAAACTGCTTTTTCCACATAGAACTTTCCAGGTAAGCCCTTTGGGGATTTTTGGGAAACATAACGTGGTACCTCACCATGTTTTAGTGCTTTTGAATAACTCCGGCTCGTAACTCTTTCCTATTGGTGTATAAATTTAGAGGTGAACTCACTCACACACACACACACACACACACACACACACACACATACACACTCTCTGGTGTGGCATTCCCTGGTCCTGTCGTTACGGTCGCTGTTCTGTCAATGGGAAGCACATGAGCAGAGAGTATATATGTCAGGGAGAGTGTGTGTGTGTGTGTGTGTGTGTGTGTTCAGGTGACTGTCTGTATCTCTGTGTATTCGTTTCAGGATCTTCACCCTTTCTTGCACGGTAATATCTGCTATTCTCATCGTGTGTTCTCGGTGTCATCACAGTGGTTTCAGATGAACCCTATCTCTCTCTCTCTATTGGCGGCCTACCTCAACGAAAACCTTAAACCCCCACCTTCCGCTAACTGAACCAAACCCCAAACCAGCTCTGGAGCAGCTCTGCTTGGAAGCCCCCAGCCCCAGTCTCTGGCGTTCCCAGGGAGGAAGGTGCAGCCCTGTGGGTGCTGCAGCAGGGCCAATGTGGAAACAGGAGATAAGTGTTGCCTGTGTTCTCCAGGCACCACGGGAGGCAGCCCAGGGCCTCGGAGTCAGAAGAGCTCTGGTGCTGCTTCTGCTCTCTGTCTCTCTCTCCCTCTCTCCCTCTCGCTGTCTCTCTCCCTCTCCCTGTCTCTCCCTCTCTTTCTCTCTCTCTGTTTCTTTCTCAGCAGAGAGACTAGCTCAAACTAATCCGACACACGTCCGAATCCTTATCAAGCGGGGTCCGGCTTGTCTGTAGTCACGAACGAGGAGAAGATTAAGTGTTGATTAGGAGATTAGGAGAAGATTATGAGAAGGTGATGGTGATTATGATGACCACCCATCTTCGAGGGGCCTCACTCTGTCCCGCTGACCGAAGGAACCCCCTCCGTCTCTCTCCTCCCCCAGTTCAGCGTGGACATCGTGCAGCAGCTGGATGCCCTCCTGCCCCTGGCCCTGGCCTGCCGAGACCCCCCCCTGCTGGAGGTCCGCTGCGGCTTCGTGGAGGCGTGCTCCGGGGCCACGTGTGCCGTGCTGGCCCGGCTGGAGGAGAGGGCCGCGGACGTGCCCTCCGCCGCCCCCCCGGGGAACCTGCCCGGCCTCCTGGCCACCTGCGTGTTCGTGCACCAGCGGCTCTGCCGATACGAGGCCCGGCTCAAGGAGACGTCTGGAGGCGCGGCCAGGGCGTGAGTCTCTGAGTGTGTGTGTGTGTGTGTGTGTGTGAGAGATAATGTGTGTTTGTGTGTGTCTGTGTGTGTGTGTGTGTGCCTGCCCGACTTCTCACGACACCCCATCATCTAAATGGAGCTTTTCCCCCCTCAAATCATATAATCCTCTCTAGCTCGCTTCACTGATAGTTACACTGACAGTGTGTGTCCAACGGCGCAGATTTACAACCAGTGCACAGGCACAAAAGAACGAGGAGTACACCTTTACCGTTTTCCAAAACATATTTGTGGGATTTATCGGTGTCCAGTGCAGTTTCCCAGTCCGGGGAGAGATGGTTCGCACACTGCCAGCAGTACTAAAACTCCATAATTGAGCTGTAAAGAATCTGCATATTTGTGTGAGTGATGCTGAGTACACTGTCATCCGCTCCAGAGGTGCTTGTGTGCAGGCAACACATGTTTTCACTCAGAATCAGCCTTTGGCCCGTCACAGAGGAGAGAGAGGGAGAGAGAGAGAGAGAGAGAGAGAGAGAGAGAGAGAGAGAGAACTGTCCAGATATATGTTGCGTTTGCGTGGTCTAATCCCAGAAGGAAGAAGGCGAGGGAGGGACGGGGAGGCGGAGGGAAATCCAGGAGCGATAAAGAGGGAGGGGGCCCAAAGATTGAGGAGGAGGGGCTTCACCTGTGATTGACAGGTTGTAACCGCATCCACTCGTGAAGACATATGGACACTGTTTCTTTTTCCAACCCCTAACACTCCTTCTGACCTCTGACCCCCACTTGAGTGTGCCCCTTCTGTCCCTCCGTCCCACCGCTTTCCTCAGGCGCCCACAAAGTGCATCTGTCCCGGTACCCCTTTCTCTCCCCACCCCCCCTCCATCTCCTCCCCCTCCATACCGTCGGCCTATCTCCTCACGTTGTTGTTCAATGCTATTGCGAGACAGCAGCGAAAAAAAAGTATTGATTGGGCCCCTATCCTCCTTTCACTCCCTCGTCCAATCCCCTGTCGCCCTCACCCCCTCCCCCAGGCCCCTGACCCTGCTGCCCCTGCAGAGGTACCAGGAGGCGACCGAGGCTCTTCAGGGACAGCTGACGGGCTACTGCGTCCAGGTGTGCGTCACCAGCGTCCTCCACGACGCAGAGAGCCACCACTGGGGAGACCCCAAGCCCTTCTACGAGGTTCGAGTCTTTCATTTCGGTCGTTTGGTAAAAGTGTGTCCACATCCCATAATAGTGTGTGTGTGTGTCCATGACTTGTTATGCGAATGCTGTCGGGTCCAGTCCTTTTTCGACGTTTTCTTTCTCACTTTACCTTTCCCACGGTACGGCGTGCACCCCCAACCCTCCACACACACACACACACACACTCACACACGACCCCCCCCCAGCCCAGCTCTCTAACAGAACATCTGGGGTCTCCTGTGCTGCCCCGAGGCCTCAGGGGACCGAGCCGTCTGCAGGGTGACTGTCTGGAAAGTGCGTGGGAGCCATTCCCCCCCACCTCTGCCCCCTCAGCCAACCCAAAACCCCCGCTCCCTCCCCGCCCTCCCTTCCTCCCTCCTTGCGGTGGGTCACGGAGGTCAGACAGACCTGCTGTGTGCAGGTGTGTGTGTGTGTGTGTGTCAGTCTGAGCTGTCTGAGCTGAACAGCCCCACCGCAATAACCACAGCCTAAGCTCTGACCTCAACCCCAAACCCAACCTCAACCACAAACACAACCCTACACTCAACCACATACCCTCCCTCCACCCCAACTCCCATCCATAATTTGAACTTCACCCCCCCCCCTCTCCAACCACAAACCCCGACCTCAGCCAAAACTTCAAACTTGGGCCCCAACCAGCTGCCCCGTGGTTCTCCATGAGGGGGTGTGTTCTCCATGAGGGGGTGTGTTCTCCATGAGGGGGTGTGTTCTCCATGAGGGGGTGTGTTCTCCATGAGGGGGTGTGTTCTCCATGAGGGGGTGTGTTCTCCATGAGGGGGTGTGTTCTCCATGAGGGGGTGTGTTCTCCATGAGGGGGTGTGTTCTCCATGAGGGGGTGTGTTCTCCATGAGGGGGTGTGTTCTCCATGAGGGGGTGTGTTCTCCATGAGGGGGTGTGTTCTCCAGGAGGGGGTGGGCTTCTCCAGGAGGGGGTGCTGTGCCAGGTCCAGAGGCAGGAGGATGGAGCAGTAATCCCGGACATGCGGTCACGCTCTCTGTCCAGCATCAATCCCTAAATGACTGCATGTCTCCTGGGAGCAGGGGAAGGGATGAGAGAGGAGGAGATGGGGCTCGTTTACTGCCTAGGGGGGTGTCTCCTACCTACAGCATTCAGACACAACCTGTGCTGGGGTCATTATGGGATGTTGGACATGTTGTTAATCAAGTCTCTCTGGTTAAACAGCCAGCTGAAGGGCTGTTTCCTCTCTGTCTGAGAGCAATTAAAGCCACAGGAAGCCAGGACCTCTCTCTCTCTCTGTCTCTCTCTCTCTCTCTCTCTCTCCTCTCTCTCTCTCTCTCTCTCTCTCTCTCTCTCTCTGTCTCTCTCTCTCTCTCTGTCTTTGTCTCTCTCTCAGACACACACATATACACACACATGCAAACACACACACACACACGAAGACAGTTTCCCTAGTGTGTGTGTCCATGCGTGCGTGTCCGTGCGTGTGATGCCTTCCCCAGACCGGGCCTTTCAAGCAGTCTGTCCCACAGGGGAGAGTCCAGGTGCTCGGCCCCGCTGGCGTGACCATGGAAACCTCCACGTGTTGACAGCTCCATCTCTCACTCTCTCTCCTCTCTCTCTCTCTCTCTCTCTACTCTCTCTCTCTCCTCTCTCTCTCTCTCTCTCCCTTCCCCCTTTCTGTCTCCCTCACTCTCTGTTCATGTCTGTCGATCCTTCAACTGGCCCCTCCTCCCCCCCGACCATCCATACACACAACTATATATCTCAATCTCCCCACACTTCTCCTCTCTCTCATTACCTACCCCCCCCCTTCTCCTCCCCCCCCTCTCCTCCCTCCGCCCCTCCTCACAGGGCGAGAGGTGTTCCTTCTCGGTGCAGATGTGGTTCTACTTCCTGTCGGGCCTGCGCTCCGACCTGTGGGCCGGGTTGCCGGCGACGCTGGCCCGGGACGTGCTGGGCCGGGTGACGTGCGACACCCTCCAGGTGCTGGTCCAGAGGTACTCCAGGGTGAAGCCCTCCTACAGGAGACACCTGCAGATCAGGTACACCCCCTCCCCCCCCACACACACACACACACACCCCTCCCTAGCTGGACCAGAGCTAGCTGTCAGTGTTGCGCAGTCCTCTGTGAAAGTGATTTGGTCATGTCTATACAACACGTTACTAATGTCCCTTGCTGGTAACCTGATCTGCCTGCCACCTCACTACAAGGCCCACCTCGTATTCCCTCCCTCTCGGCCCGGCTCCACGCTTCTCCTAGGGGTCTCAACACAGCATTAACACACACTAAACCCACGCTACACACACACACGCTCAACACATGCTCCCAGCCTCCGTGCTCCCCTCTCCCCAGCTCTGGGGTGAGGTCGAACGACGTGCGCGGTGTTAACAGACATGGTTTTATCTGGGCATGAGCGTCAGCGCGGGGGGGGGGACACCTGTTTCTGAACACCGACCTCACTTCCTCCCCGCCAGAGAGAGAGTCCGTCCTCTCGGCCCCTCATGGGGAACCCTGAGGAGGACAAATGAAGAGACGATAAGAGGTCTTCCCTCTTATAGCGGAAGCGTATTTATGGCCGTTTAGACATGGCAACGGTAACTTTTTATAGCAGCACTAAGCCCCCTCAGGCTCCTCAACTTTCCGTCTATAAACTCACCGGGGAGGGACTCCAGCGGCCTGGCCCCGGCTCGTCGTCCTGCCACGATGACGTCACACTCTGACGACAGCTCATCGGGACTGTCTGTGTCATGTCTGACCCCCCCCTCCCCCCCCCCACCTCCCTCCCCCAGGTGTGACATCACCGTGCTGCTGCTCTGCGTGGAGCAGCTGATGTGGAGCGTGTGCGAGGGCCCCGAGGCGCTGCTCCGGCAGGCCCCCTCGTCGGGGGGCTGGGCCCCCCCTCATCCACTCCCTGTGTGGGCAGCTCCTGGCCGTGCTGGTCGTGGTGACAGCGCCCCTGCCCCAGCTCTACGCGTAGGCACTTTGAAAAAAACTACTTTTTTACTCCAGCCTTCTTGGGGAATTGTGGAACGTGCCCATGGGGTGCTGTGGTTTGCGTCTGTGGTAAGAGTTGTGTTGTGTGTTCCAGTACCTTCCAGAGCAGTCCTGCTGAAAGTCAGAGGTCAGCCCCTCTTCTGCCCCAGGTCGCTGGCAGCCCTGGCATTCACTGGCTCAACGCCATCAACCCAGCACTCTTCTCAGAGCAGGCCTCCAGGTACATAACACACACACACACACACATATATGCATGTTATGCAGGCTCTTACACACACACATATATGCATAGAACAGACTGAAACACATACTTACACAGACTAGTATATGCATGCATGTACACACACACCCACACTCTCCACCCACGCTATCCAGGACCACATGTGTGTTTTTAGGAGCTATAGCCTCGCATGGTACATCAAGTGGTGGCCGGGGCCCCATACTGACTGAGGTAATGTAACACACATCCAGCTGAAGTAGAGAGAGAGAGAGACTACCGGTGCCACTTCACAGTGTGTGTGTCGCTGCGCTGATGTTGACGGTTGCTCAGGGGCTTATACCAGGGGTGCAAACAGATGAGAGGGAGACAGTTTGAGGAGAGAGAAGTAAGCGTGTGTGTTGAGGCGTGCGTTAGTGGAAATGCATGCATGTGGTGTATGTGTAAGACAGTTGTGAGGAGGTAGAGTCTGAGCGGGCCCGGAGTAGGTGTACTCAATCTTCCCCCGGTCCTTCCCTTACTCTGCCCTCTCTCTCCCTTTTTTCCCTCCACTGCTCCCACATCCAAGGGTGATGTCATCCCGTGCTGAGTGTGCACAAATCACCCCCTCCCCCCCTTTGATCCCCCACCCCCACCCCCCCACCCCCCGCCCTGCCCCCGTTCCCAAGACTTGGAGAGCTGAAATTAGTTTATTTTTATGACCTCTTTATTTTCCTCCCACCTCGCTGTGTTCCGAGGTCCCAGAGTGCCTTGCTGCGTGCCCTGGACTCTCCTGCCTGCATCCCTCAAACCAGACCTTCCCTTGGCCTCGCCAATAAACGGACCGGTTATGATTATTAAATAAAACAATAATAAAAACACACAAGCACGTCCGTAAATCAAGCAGCATTATAGGTCTTAAAGGATCGGGGGGCTATCTGTTTTTTGGGGGGTGTGTTTGAGGCTGTAAGCTGACCCCATGCTGTAGCCCCACAGATTTATCAGGGCAGTTAAAGGAGGATTTCTTTCAGGATTTGCAGCCACGGTGACATCATAAATTGCGCTGTCGGCTCGAGGCGCAGTGTTCCTCCGTCAAACAGCAGGGTGCACCGCTGCTCTCGCTTTCTGGCTCAGGTCTATATGGCTCCAACGCCCCTAGTCCCACCCCCATACTCACTCCGCAACACCCCCCCTTCCCTTCTGACCGACTTTCTCCATTCATTCCATAAGTTTTTATATTGAAATGATGTACAAACACTCCATACACTCAAGTGCAAACACAAGCACACACACACACACACTCACAATTGCACAGACACACACACACACACACACTCCAAGGATACGGCTCATTACACACAGCTGGCTGCAGCCTCACGGTAATACAAAAGATGCCGGGGTACGTCGTACATTCATGTGTTCTGGCATCCTCCCAAACGTTAATTTGCTTTTAGCTGGTCGAGATTAAAGCTAATTCCTTCCCGGTGCAGCCTATAAGTAAGCAAGCATGAAAACATTCGCTGACTCATGTGGGAGGAGAAGACTGACATTCAGAGAAGCTACAGTACTGAGATTACACTCCGGTCCGTTTTTTTTTGCACAGTACTTTTCTGCCCCCAAGGTCTTGTGGGTTGTCTCTAGCTAAACGGAGGGCTGTCTGTGAGCTCACCTGACACTGCAGATCTGTCACTGGCCCTTGTGTTGTCATGGCGTCCTGCTAGGGGGGGTCTGACGGGGGAGGCGGCCTCGCTGTGTCAGCTCCGGCTCCTGACCTCTGACCCGGGATGCTGTCCCAGGTTACTGCTGCACGCCCTCCTGCACAGAGAGTGTCACCTGCCCAGGCTCCTTCTGGAACATTCCTGTGAGTCGCTCTTTGTCTGTGCGTGTTTGTGTGTTTGTGTGTGTGTGTGCACGTGTAGTGCACGACAAAAGAAAAAAACGTTTTTGCTTCACTCTTGTGACAAATGTCATGAACGCTGACAGAATGAAATGATTACCGCATGACAAATATAATTTTGCCGGAACTTTTTAATGAACTTTTAAAAATGATTCCTCAAAATGCAGATGCTTCGTACCAGTTTTCGTTTGTGCGTCACACGAAAGGTCCCCGTTCTCTCCCTCAAAGGATGCTGGGTAGGGGCGGGCCCTGATGAAGTGTTATACCTCCGGTGTCCTCAGGGGTCCTCGGGTCCTAATTCAGCTAATCAGATCAGTGGTCCGAGAGCTCCGACCATGCCCGGGGATCACCCGTTTTATGGAGTTATCATCATCAGTGCCGTTGTCATCATCATCATCTCTAAATCGATAGACCCCCAGTAATAAACAGTCGGCGAGGCCGTCGCCCTAGCTCACGCGCTGACCTTTCCCGCGCTCTCCTCCTCCCCTCTCTCGCCGCGCTCGCAAGGTCTGACCTTTAAAGACTGTTGTGCGCTCGCACATTAATTCACATTATAGCGACCTCATTAATAACAAAGCCTCCGGCGGGGGCCTGACAGAGTCTACAGTGGCGTTTCTCTCTTCCCCACCGCCGCCGCCGCCGTCGTCGTAATCAAGGCCCCCTTAGCCACCTCCGCCAGAGCAGCTCATTAAGAGGAGGCGGACGCTACCTGGCCGGCCGCTTTCTGTGGTCCCAGAAGCCACTGCTGCCTTGGCCTGGAGTTTAGCTACGCTTAGCTACGCTGCTCCGCCAACTAGCCCCCACCAGCTAACCCCCACCAGCTAGCCTCCTCCAACTAGCCCCCACCAGCTAGCCTCCACCAGCTAGCCCCGCAAGCTAGCCCCCACAAGCTAGCCCCCCACAAGCTAGCCCCCTCCAGCTAACCCCCACCAGCTAACCCACACCAGCTAGCCCCCACCAGCTAGCCCCCACAAGCTAGCCCGCACAAGCTAGCCCCCCGCAAGCCATCCCCCACCAGCTAGCCCCCACCAGCTAGCCCCCTCCAGGTCTCCGAGCGAGCCGCTTACAGACACCCTCCTTCATGATCATCACTGCATCGTCTGCTTCCAATTACCTTCTCAGCAGAGTGGACCCTGGTGGCGGGCGCCTCCAGAAGATAAACAGGTGTATTTGTTGGCTGTGCATCAAGGTTAT
>CAEFZP010001025.1:0-34727 GCA_903064625.1 Mallotus villosus
TCTTCCTTCCCCTCCCTCCCTCTCTCTCCCCTCCCTCCCTCTCTCTCTCTGCTCTCCCTCTCTCTCCTCCCTCTCCCCTCTCTCTTCTCCCTCCTCCCCCCTTCTAGAGCAACTCAAGCGCTGATATCTGCAGCTCATCAGCAACGATGTGGAGTTCATCTACGCATCTCCCCCGTCTGGACATCACCCTTCTCCGCGCCAGAGAGCTGGCCACCCTCAAGAGAAACTGGACCAGGTCTGTTCTCCGAACGAGTGGGTGGGGTTAGGGTTCTAGAACCGGTGTCCCTAGACATGGCAGGGGTTCTAGAACCCGAAATGGAGGAGATAATGGAGGTTCTAGAACCGTCTGAAAGGTTTCGCCTCGGAGAAACGGCATCATCGCATCATGCTCTCTTCCTCTCCTCCCCTGCCCCCCTTACTCCCTCTCCCCTCCCCTCCTCCTCCTCTCAGTGCTGGGTTTAGGCTGCAGCTCCTTCTCCTCTGCTGTTCGACGACATCGAGACGGAGATGTGTCCTGCAGACAGGAAGACCTTCAGCTCCTTTGCTCACAGGTCTCCGTCACCAACGAGGTCTACCTGCACCTGGGGAACGGACACCTTCCTGTTCTGTCCCACAGGTCCGAGAACGCCCGCCGCCCCGACTACACCCTGCAGACCCAGCCTCATCTAATCTGATGGCATACCACCCTCCAGTTACGCTGAGGATAGCGTACTTATAATGTGACCTCTCACTCGTCTCTCTGTGTGCGTGCGTGTGTGTGGGTTTCTGTGTGTATGTGTGTGTATGTCTCTGTGTGTGTGTGTGTGTGTGTGTGTGTGTGTATTTCCTTTTATGTGTATTCTGTGTATGTGTGTATGTGTGTCTGTAGTCTTTGTGTGTGTTTGTGGTTTATTGTCTCTGTGTGTGTGTGTGTGTATGTCTCTGTGTGTGTGTGTCTGTCTGTGTGTGTGTTGGTGTGTGTTATTCCTGTGTGTGTGTTGTGTGTGTATGTGTGTCTGTGTGTGTCTGTGTGTGTCGTATGTGTGTGTATGTGTGTGTCCTTTGTGTGTGTGGTCTGTGTATGTGTATGGTTTGTGTGTGTCTCTGTGTGTCGTCCTCGTGTGTGTGTGTGTGGTGGTATGTTGTGTGTTTGTTGTGTGTGTCTGTGTGTGTGTCGGGGTGTGTGTGGTCTCAGATTACTTACTGCGCTGCGTTCTGCACTCTATACGTGTCCCAGTCGTCCTCCTACCACCTCCAGACCGTGGAGAGAAGCTGCTCTGCCAGGGGTGCGTGCTCTGGACCGGTACGTACTCTTACGTACCCTAACCTCTGACCCATGCACTCTGACCACGACCACCCCTGACCCATGAACCACACCACCAAAACTGAATACAACAGACTTGAGTCCATGAACACAACCGTACAAAATACCAAGAATACTCTCTCTCTCCCTCACTCGTCTCCCTCCCTCTCTCTCCCTATCGTCCCTCTCTCCCCTCCTCCCTCGTCCTTCTCTCCCGCTCCCTCTCTCTCAGTTCTCTCTCTCCTCCCTCCCTCTCTCTCCCCCTCTCGCCCTCTCCCCTCCTCTCTCTGCTCTCCCCCTACTCTCACTCTGGTAGACTCATCTCCTTCTCTCCCCGTAAGCCATCCCCAGATCCGCCTCGCCCATCATCTCTCCCCTCCCCCCTCCTCCCCCGTGCCCACTGTGGTGTCCCCGTCATCTCCGTGGTCGTCCATAGAGGAGGTGTCCTCGGTGCTGCGGAGTACCACACCGGTCATCTGGGACACATCCTCCACGCCAAGACTACTACGACCCCCAGAGGCTCTTCCTGGGCCGTACACAGTGGTCCTTCCGGGTTCCTTCAGGGTTCCTTCGGGTTCCTTCAGGGTTCCTTCAGGTTCCTCGAGTTCCTTCAGTGTTCCTTCAGGGTTCCTTCAGGGTTTTTTCCTTCAGGGTTCCATCAGGGTTCCTTCAGGCTTCCTTCAGAACCATGAAAAGTCTTTAAGAGAGTGTACCTTTCCAGAACGTTCCAACTGTCGTATTTCACAACTTCCGCCTAACTTTCGCTCTGACCTCTCTGTGACTGCCTAAGGACCGGCCCTGAGCTGAGTCCCCACACTGCGGGGAGTTCTGACCAACCCCACTGTGAATTCTACCCCAACTCGTACCTCCACACCCTGGCCACCTGTGCCGGTCCGGGGGCGGAGGGGCGGGCGTGAGCGCGGGATGTGGAGATGAGTGAGTGACGGTACCCATGACTGTGTGTGTGAGAGAAAGTCCTACACACTATGGTTCCATCTCCCTTTGACCCATCTTCCTTCCTCCTCTCCTCCACCTCCCTCCATCTCCTCCACCTCCCCCTTTTACCTCCCCTCCTCCCTCTCTATCTCCTTCTACCTCCCCGCCCCTCCTCCACCTCCCTCCTCTCCTCCTCCCTCTCTTATCTCCTCCTCTCCTCCCCCACCCCCTCCTCCCCTCCCTCCTCTCCTCCTCTCTCTCTTATCTCCTCCTCCCCTCCCCCACGCCCCTCCTCCCCTCCCCCCACTCCTCTCCCCTCCCTCTCCTCCTCCTCCTCCTCTCTTCTCTCTCCTCCTCCCCCTCACTCTCCGTCACCCCCTCCTCCCTCCGCTCTCTCCTCCTCTCCCTCTTCCCTCCTCTCCACCCACCCTCTCCTCCCCTCCCTCCCTCTCCTCTTCCCCTTCTCTGCTCTCTCCTCCCACCCTTCTCCTCTCTCCTCCCTCCTCATCCTCTTCCTCCACCCCCCTCCTCCTCGCAGGTGAGGAGGGCCCGGGCAGGACTCCTCCTTCTTTGCCCCCAGAGAGCTCTAACTCTGGCCTGACGACTGGCTGAAGGATGTTCCTCACCAATGACCAGGCTGGAGGTACGAGTGCAAACACACGCACAAGCGTGCAAACACACACACACGGCACAGACATGGTGGATACATGCTACAGCACACACCGTACAGTACATGTACATGCTTGGCTTATGTACATGCATGTAGGAAACACAGGGGTTCTCACATACTGGTAATGCTTGTCTGAATGTGTGGAATGATTAGACTACTTGAGAAGGTTTACTGCCACACACACACACACACACACACTGTCTCTCTCCCCCCCCCTCCTCCCCCCCCAGGCCCCCGCCCTCCCTCCCGCACCCTGAAGAAGGACTCCTCCTCCTCTGATGAGCCCATGCAGACGGAGGTGGGAGACCCCGTGCATGTCCCCGGCCCGGGGGAGAACCCTCTGTACACTGCAGAACCTCTCACCCTGGAGGACCTGGTTCTGCTGGCGGAACTGTTCTACCTGCCCTACGAGCACGGGCCGCGGGCCAGAACCATGCTGGAGGAACTGGACTGGCTGAAGAACCACAGCCAGACGGCTGGAGCGGGGGAGGACAAGCAGGTTTAGAAAAACAAAAAAAACAAAAAAATATTCAACCTTTCCAAACTTTTTGTTGATTTTTCTTCAAACCTTTACAAACACCCTCCCTTTCTTCCGCCTGCAGACAGCAGAGTGGAACTCGAGGGCCGATCGTTTCGACAACATGTGCGGCGCCGTGGTCCAGATGTTTAACCGCCTGTCCAACGCGCCCAACAGGAGCATCCTGTACGACCTGTACAACTACATCTGTGACATCAAGAGCGGGGTGGGCCTGGCACGCGCTTACGTCAAGACTCTGGGTAGCTATGACATCACAGCACTAGAGAACACTGGGTAGCTATGACATCACAGCACTAGAGAACACTGGGTAGCTATGACATCACAGCACAAGAGAACACTGGGTAACTATGACATCACAGCACTAGAGAACACTGGGTAGCTATGACATCACAGCACTAGAGAACACTGGGTAGCTATGACATCACAGCACTAGAGACCACTGGGTAGCTATGACATCACAGCACTAGAGAACACTGGGTAGCTATGGCATCACAGCACTAGAGAACACTGGGTAGCTATGACATCACAGTACAGGAGAACACTGGGTAACTATGACATCACAGTACAGGAGAACACTGGGTAGCTATGACATCACAGCACAAGAGAACACTGGGTAGCTATGACATCACAGCACTAGAGAACACTGGGTAGCTATGACATCACAGAACTAGAGAACACAGGGTAGCTATGACATCACAGAACTAGAGAACACTGGGTAGCTATGACATCACAGCACTAGAGAACACTGGGTAGCTATGACATCACAGCACAAGAGAACACTGGGTAGCTATGACATCACAGAACTAGAGAACACTGGGTAGCTATGACATCACAGAACTAGAGAACACAGGGTAGCTATGACATCACAGCACTAGAGAACACTGGGTAGCTATGACATCACAGCACAAGAGAACACTGGGTAACTATGACATCACAGCACTAGAGAACACTGGGTAGCTATGACATCACAGCACTAGAGAACACTGGGTAGCTATGACATCACAGCACTAGAGAACACTGGGTAGCTATGACATCACAGTACAGGAGAACACTGGGTAGCTATGACATCACAGCACTAGAGAACACTGGGGTAGCTATGACATCACAGCACTAGAGAACACTGGGTAGCTATGACATCACAGTACAGGAGAACACTGGGTAGCTATGACATCACAGCACCAGAGAACACTGGGTAGCTATGACATCACAGCACTAGAGAACACTGGGTAGCTATGACATCACAGTACAGGAGAACACTGGGTAGCTATGACATCACAGCACTAGAGAACACTGGGTAACTATGACATCACAGCACTAGAGAACACTGGGTAGCTATGACATCACAGCACTAGAGAACACTGGGTAGCTATGACATCACAGTACAGGAGAACACTGGGTAACTATGACATCACAGTACAGGAGAACACTGGGGTAGCTATGACATCACAGCACCAGAGAACACTGGGTAGCTATGACATCACAGCACTAGAGAACACTGGGTAGCTATGACATCACAGTACAGGAGAACACTGGGTAGCTATGACATCACAGCACTAGAGAACACTGGGTAACTATGACATCACAGCACTAGAGAACACTGGGTAGCTATGACATCACAGCACTAGAGAACACTGGGTAGCTATGACATCACAGCACTAGAGAATGCCTGTGTCAGAACCCCGGGTAGCTATGACATCACAGGACATGATCCTCTTCCCTCCACAGGGGGGCGTGGTCGCCCCTCGGCCCAGCTGATGAACAGCGACCCAGAGCCCTGGGGGTTTAGAGGAGGGCTGTCTGGGGAGTTCCAGGTACCTTCATCCAGGCTGTGCTCCCGCACCCCTACACACCCCCTACACACCCCCTACACACCCCCACACACCCCCTACACACCCCCTACACACCCCCTACGCACACCCTACACACCCCCTACACACAGCCTACACACCCCCTAGACACCCCCTACACACACCCTACACACACCATACACACCCCCCACACTGACCCCCCACACACCCCCTACACACCCCCTAGACACCCCTACACACACCCCCTACACACCCCCTACACACACCCCCTACACACCCCCTACACACCCCACACACCCCACCCCCCACACACCCCCCACACACCCCCTAGACACCCCTACACACACCCCTACACACACCCCCTACACACCCCTACACACCCCTACACACCCCCCCTACGCACCCCCTACACACCCCCTACACACTCCATACACACATCTTTCTCACAGTCGATGAGTGATGCTTCTAGGCCCTCTAATGGCACTTTCTCTGGGATGTTTGACACTGTCCTCTGTCCCCGCAGAGAATGCTGCCTTGCCATGGCAACAGGGACCTGTTCCGTCACCCGCCCATGACGACGGTTGTACTCCATCCGCCCCTACTGCCCCCAGGACCAGGTCTCTCTCTCCTTCTCTCTCTCTCTCTCTCTCTCTCTCCTTCACTCACTTTCACTCTCTCTCTCCTTCACTCACTCTCAATCTCTCTCTGTCTCTCTCTCTCTCACGCCCGGGGGGACAAACATCTAAAAATCTACATGCAGTTTGTCTGCGCGTAGTTTGTCTGAGATAGTTTAGAGTGGTCGGGTTGTCAGTAGATCGACTGTTGTTGTCGTTGTTGATGTTGTTCCAGGCGGAGGTGCAGAAGGTCTTCAGAGAGATGCAGAGAGACGGAGAAGGAAAGATCCCTCCATCAGCACAGCCTGAGCTGCTCAGTGATGGGTGAGGACGGCAGGAAGTGTGTGTGTGTGTGTGTATGTGTCTTAGATGTGAAAGTAAAACATGCCTTCAGTTGTGGAATTAGTGTGTGATCCTCTGCAGTACTGGAGGGCATGTTGTTGGTTGAGGGTTGGCCTGTTATTAACCCTCTCCTTCCCCTCCCCCCAGGTTATCAGCGGGCCGGGTGCCCCCCTCCCCCCAGTGTGGGTACGTCCTGGAGGATGAGGGGGGGGTGTGTGGCTACGCCCTGGGCCTCACGGATGCCAAGGCAGCTGGCACACAGGTACACACCCCTGTCTGTGTGTGTGTATGTACGTGTGCGGACGAGTTTCTCCATCAGAGTCTTACCCTCCTCTCTCCCTCCCTCTCTTCTCTCCTTGTTTCCTTCCTTTTCTACCCTCCTCCCTCCCTGTCCTCATCTGTCGCTCCTCCTTGTCTCTCCACCTCCTCCCCCTCCTGTCCTCCCCCTCCTGTCCTCCCCCTCCTGTCCTCCAGGGGGCGCTGTCTGAGTCTGTGCAGGGAGACTTCCCCTCTCTGCTGGCCATGCAGCTCCGCCCCCGCGTGTCTGACCCCGCCCCCGCCCACCGCATGATCAGCAGCCTGCTGGCGTCCCTGAAGACCAGCGGTGAGACGCACACACACACACAGACACACAGACACACACACACAGACACACACACACTGTCACACACACACACACACAGACACACACATACACACACACACACACACACACACACACAGACACACACACACTGTCTCACAGACACACACATACACACACACATACACACACACACACACAGTCACACACACACAGTCACACACAGTCACACACACACACCACACACACACACACACAGTCACAGTCACACAGTCACAGTCACACACACACAGTCAGTCAGTCACACACAGACGCACACACACACAGTCACACACACACAGTCACATTCACACACAGACACACACACACACACAGTCACACACACACAGTCACACACACACAGTCACACACACACAGTAGATCATTCAGACAGCAGCACTCAAGTAGATGGTTTCCATTATACAACAATCACACAACCAGAAACAGAATGAGGATCTTTCTCCTCCTTCTTACCCGTTCAAGCATCTCTTCTCCTCTTCTCCTCGTCTCTTCTCCTCCCTCCCTCCGTCAGGGTCCAGGGGGGTGTTCTGTGAGGTTCGCCATGACGACCGAAGGATGCTGGACTTCTTCTCCAAGACCGGCTCCTTCGTGCCTCTGGAGACGGTCGCCCTGTCTCCGGGCGTCGTTGCCATGGGAACGAAACTGTGATCGGGCGGCGTGCGCTGGAGACGGGGAGGAACGCTACAGCCCGATGTCGTCGTCGTCGTTTATGTCCTGGGTGTATTCGGTCCGTAACCACGGTTGCAGTCGGTGTCTGTGGAGCGTTGCCGAGGTTTGTTGTTGATGTCGTCAGTGTCAATAAAGTTTTTCTAAATGCCCTTGTGCTGTGGCTGAATGACGTGTTTCCTCATTAACTGTGTGTGTTTCTGTATAAACAGTGTTTCTTACTTGTATTTGTGTATAAAACAGATGTGACCTGTTTTCCTGTGACCTTTCACCCCCCGACAGTTAAGAACACACAAACAGGGTCCAAACGGTAACTAGGCAACACAGATTTTAATCTTTGAGGTTGTCGTGTTGGAAGTTTGTTTGTTTTAGGGAGTTTTGTAAAGACGGAGAGATAAACATATAATAAAATATTAATTTAAATAAAAACTTCAGATCTGTAGTTTCAGTGTGGTCAGACCAATCACATTTCATCAACATGTTCAAAAGTCTTTAGTGCTAAAATACCCTGGATCTGTGTGTGAGTGTCTGGACTTGGTCCAGAATAAACACTCACTAACCCTAGATTTGAGTACATCTTCCATTTGGTTGGGTCTAAGCAAGATGGCAGTCGCCTATGACTAGCTTAATGTTCTCCACCATCTTGCTTATTCCAACTAAAGCTTTTTCAGATCGGCACAATCGGTTTAAAACATTAAAAAAAAACAACAGCTTCTGTAAGTTTCCAGTACTAGTCACCCAGGTCTGGTTCAGAAGTCACACGCAGTAACCATGGAGTAACCATGGAGTAACCATGCAGTTACCATGGTCTGGTTCAGAAGTCACACGTAGTCGGAGAAAACAAACAGGGAAACAGACGTGAAAACCGTTGAGAAGTTTCCGTTTCCACACTCGCTTTTCTTCTTCTGTCCTGTGACTTGTTCCGTCCACTTCCTGTCTTTGTTCTTCTTCTCTTGTTCTTCTTCTATTGTTCTTCTTCTTGTGTTCTTTTGTTCTTCTTCTTGTGTTCTTTTGTTCTTCTTCTCTTGTTCTTCTTCTCGTGTTCTTTTGTTCTTCTTCTCTTGTGTTCTTTACCTGAGTATTACACTGGCAGTTTTTTGTCTGTGCATGACTTGGACCACGGTTCAGCCACAGAAGAGGAAGACCTCAGAGAACTACATTACCCATGGTCCTTTGCGGAGGGTGCATTGTCCACCCCCCTCTCCTCCCCCTCCCTCCTAGATGAACTCCAGGCCCTCGTACTTCACGTCTCCGATCTTGGTCTCCGGCAGCAGCTCTCGTCCGTCCAGCGTGAAGGCCAGGATGTACGTGGCGACCTTCCCCGCGTCCTCCTCCGACTTCAGCGCCAGCACCACCCGGTCTCCGGTCCCCGGGACGAACTTGAAGGAGGAGAAGCCGTGCGTGGGGTGGAGGGGCCCGGCCCGGGACGCCGTCACGCGGGCGAAGTCCGCCGGGCAGGAGAGGAGGAGGTTGGTGGCGCGGCGTTCGTCAGCCGTCTCGTCGTAGCGCTCCGAGGAGGCGCGGCGAGGCAGGAAGAACCAGCGGCGCTGCAGGTCGCTCCACGCCGCCGCCTCGTGGATGAGGTACCCTGCGGGGGGGGGGAGGAAGAAGATGAAGACGGAAGTCTTAAACATGTCAAAACCACATTCTCACCATCATTACCGGGCAGTTACCATGGAGTAACCATGCAGTAACCATGGAGTAACCATGGAGTAACCGTTGCAGTAACCATGGAGTAACCATGGAGTAACCGTGCAGTAACCATGGAGTAACCATGCAGTAACCATGGCCTCACCTGGGGGTTGGATTCCCGCCGCAGTCCGCAGAGCGTCGTAGCGAGCCACCCAGTTCTCGTGCTCCACGTCCCCACGGTAACCCACCACCTTCACCCACTCGGGGTTGTCGTTGACGACCTCTCCGGTGGTGGTGGTCCACTCCTTCCCCAGACCGCCGACGTACAGCTGCTCCTCCCTCACCGCCAACCACTCCGCCTTGAACCCTGAGTCAGAGGTCAGGGAGAGGGCGTGTGTGACTATGTGACTGTGTGTGTGACTGTGTGTGACTGTGTGTGACTGTGTGTGACTGTGTGTGTGTGACTGTGTGTGTGTGTGGACTGTGTGTGTGTGTGTGTGTGTGTGTGACTGTGTGTGTGTGACTGTGTGTGTGTGTGTGGACTATGTGTGTGTGACTGTGACTGTGTGTGTGTGTGTGTGTGTGTGTGTGTGACTGTGTGTGTGTGTGTGACTATGTGTGTGTGACTGTGACTGTGTGTGTGTGTGGTGTGTGTGTGTGACTGTGTGTGTGTGTGTGAGACTGTGTGTGACTGTGTGTGTGTGAGTGAGTGCGTGTGTGTGTGACTGTGTGTGGGGTGTGTGTGTGTGTGTGTGTGTGTGTGACTGTGTGTGTGATGTGTGTGTGACTGTGTGGTGACTGTGTGTGACTGTGTGTGAGGTGTGTGGTGTGACTGTGTGTGTGTGTGTGACTGTGTGTGTGTGGTGTGTGTGTGTGACTGTGTGTGTGTGACTGTGGTGTGTGTGTGTGACTATGTGTGTGTGACTGTGACTGTGTGTGTGTGTGGTGTGTGTGTGACTGTGGTGTGTGGTGTGTGACTATGTGTGTGTGACTGTGACTGGGTGTGTGTGTGGGTGTGTGTGACTGTGGTGTGGTGTGTGTGAGACTGTGTGTGACGGTGTGTGTGTGTGAGTGAGTGCGTGTGTGGTGTGACTGTGTGTGGGTGTGTGTGTGTGTGTGTGTGTGTGACTGTGTGTGTGTGTGTGACTGTGTGTGGTGTGTGTGACTGTGGTGTGTGTGTGTGTGTGTGTGTGTGTGCGTGTGACTGTGTGTGACTGTGTGTGTGTGTGTGTGTGCGTGTGACTGTGTGTGTATGGAGAGAGATGTGTGTGTGTGTGTGTGTGTGAGCTGACCCTTAGCGACGCTCCCGTCCCCGTCCGGCAGGATGACCCAGGGCACGGCCCGGTTGCCCTCGATCCGGTACACCACACCGGTGCGGTCGTCCACGCTGTACAGGTGGCCGTTTAAACACCACCAGCTCAGACAGCTCCATACCTGGGGGGGCGGAGTCCAAACATCAGAATCTGTACATAGCAATGGATCTGTGTATGAGTGTATTAGTGTGTGTGTATGAGTGTATCAGTGTGTGTGTGTGTGTCAGTGTGTGTATCAGTGTGTGTGTGTCCACACCTCGTCCCTTCTCCGCCAGGTGGCTCTCCAGCGTGACCGTGTCGGCGTCCCACTCCACCTCCAGCCAATCCCCGGCCTCCGCCACGGTCAGGTGACCCCTCTTCAGGTAGCTGAACCAGGTGTGCTCCTTGGTGCTGCGGGACTCGGTGTCCAGGTCGGCGATCACGGCGATACGGTAACGGGTCCCGAGCGGCGTGCGCTCCGGCGCGCTCAGAGGGTACGTGGCGTTGTAGCGTTTACGGGTTCCTTCCGCCGCTCGCGGGCTGGCGACGTCATGGTTACCGGCGCCGTCGACCGTCCGACGGCTGCGTTGTTGCCCGTTGTGGTGCCGGTGGAGGTGGTCGTCGGCGGCAACGCCGTCTCCGGCCCCCGGGGCGGAGTGGTGGAGGTAGAGGATGACGGTGAGGGCGAGGAGCGTCGCCGCGGCGATGGCCCGCCACCTGAGACGGAAGCGGGGGTCTGACGACACGGCGCCGGTCGTCATGGCGGCCAGGGCGGGGAGGCCTCGCACGGCCAGGCGCAGCGGGGTCATGGGGTCGTCGCCTTGGTTACCACCCGACTGGGAAGACGGGTAGTTTGGGGGAGGGGGTTTGGGGGAGGGATCTGGGGGGAGGAAGGGAGAGAGAGAGAGGAGAGAGAGAGAGAGAGAGAGAGAGAGAGGAGAGAGAGAGAGAGAGAGAGAGAGAGAGAGAGAGAGAGACAGAGGAGAGAGAGAGAGACATAGAGAGAGAGAGGGAGAGAGAGGATGTTTGCTTGTATTGTTCACTGTTGGTCGTACATTCAACAGCTCACACATTGTTCATTGTAGGGGTTCGCCTACACACATGAAAACACACTCACTCCTTTGACACACACACAATCCCGACACACACACACACACACACACACACACACACACCCTGCTGAATCGTCTCTCTGGCCTGGGAGACAGGAAGCAGAAAGAGCAGCAAAGGCTTCCCCTGAGAACCACAGCTGATACGAGAGTTCCCGCAAGTTGTGTGTGGTGTGGGGGGAGGAGAGAGAGGGGGGGAGGGAGGGAGAGAGAGAGAGACATAGAGAAACAGAGAAACAGAGGGAGTCAGGGGGGACGGAGAGAGACAGTAAGAGAGAGAGGGGGAGCTGAACAAGCACTAACAGGAAGGTGAGCAGTCTACTGAGCCTCTTATGCAAGCGTTGCCAGGGGTGACCAGCAGATAGTATTCTGATGTCACGTCAGACCTGTCCCGCCCACCTCTCTTATGTTGAGTCACGGAGCACCTGAACACTCCACAAGCACTCCGGAACACTCCACAAACATTCCACAGCTCTCCTAAACCTTCAAGATGGAACTGTACCATAACTCATACGACAGAGCTAGTACACTCGACACACATGTACAATCAACCATCTGGTTGGGGGGGGGAAAGAGAACTGTTGAAAAAGAACACATTGTCCTGTACAGCTCCCCCTGTAGAGCAGGATACAGGGTTCAAGTTCATATAGCCACATAGAACATAGCTTCAATCCCTCCTAGGCAACCGGACTCGTGTCCATAGTAACTGATTATCTGAGTCATCTCATGGAACGGTCTGCAGGCCGTGGAGCAAGAGTGGAGATACAGGAGGACACAGTAAGCCAATCACAGGAGCTCTCCTGCACAGTGCACACTCACATACCTGCTGGACACACAGTCAGGAACACACACACACACACACACACAGCACTCACATACATGCTGGACAGTCAGGAGAGGCTAGGGCTGTCATCACTGCTGTTTCTTCACACACACAGCCAGGAGCACACACACACACAGCCAGGAACACACACACACACAGCCAGGAACACACACGAGCACTACACACACAGCACTCACACACACTCACCCTAACAAGCTCTCTTCTTCTGAACAGATACTAATAACTAATAATCTGATACTTTCCCCTCTCCATAACAGGCATTAACATGCATTCATTCATCCATCCATTCATCTGCAGTCCCAGCTGTAATCATTCACCCTTTCTTCTCCTCTCCCTGGAGCGCTCGTCTGCCGGCATGTCTCTCATGTCCTCCTTCGCACGCATGCCTCCTCTCAGCACGGCTCTCCAGCCCTCCTTCCCTCTCTGCTGCTCGTCCTTCACTGAAGGAATGCACCCGACTCACCGCAAGAAGAAACGACGAGAGAAAGCAAAGACAAAGAAGCCCAAACAAAAGAGCAGCGAGAAACACAGCCACAAGAGAGACAAAAGGGGGAACGAGACGCGAGAGAGAACGACAGAAGAAAGCAGAGCGCACAAAACGACACGACTCCCACACACGAGAGCTACTCCACCCCCATCCACACTAGCTCCCCACTTTGGTACCTCTCTCGACCCACCAACACCCCCCCCCTCTATCTCTCTCTCTCCTCTCTCCCTCTTTGTAACTCTCTCTCTTCCTCCTCCACCCTCGTCCCTCCCTCTCCCCCCTCTCTCCCTCTTTGTACCTCTCTCTTCCTTCTCTCCCTGTAAAGAGGTGGGAAGAAGGTTTGACACCGTCATGACTCAGGGAAAATGCCTGACTCCTTCAGCCTTCACCTTTGATCTAGTCTGTGAATGAGGACCTGAGGCCTACACAGACACCCAAAACAAACGCACCCTTACAGTAGGATGTGTGCTAATTGCATTACAGTGTTAACATGACTTAATCTTACAACACAGAGGCAGGTAGAATGCAGGGTAAGTGGAACTGAACCAGACCACTAAGATATAAGGTAGACTTAGGAGAATAGTTAGACTAGGGGCTGGTGCAGCTTGGATCAATAATGGAGAGAGTGTTTGTGAAAACACCAATTTGCTAACAACCAAAGAAAACAAATAAACTAAGAAGGTATTTCCTTTCTCAGGGAAAACTAACCATAACAAAGAGGCACGCACGCACGCACCGTTGAAGGCTGTGTTAGATTATCATACTTCTCATGCAACACCCTTCTGAACTGTGTTGACAAAACGGTTTCTTCACACGCACGCAAACTGATCCGTTTTTAAAACACGACTCGGAAGTCAAGACCCTAACTCAAACTGGCCACGAAGACAGGAAGAGGATGAAGCCTGGAGGCAGACCAGTCCCACACATCGGTTGCCAAGTTAACACTCTTACCAAACTAATCGCGGAACGTTTTTTAAAAATAGTATCGGTTCTTACATCCAACAGGAGTTGCTAATTTCCAATTCCACTAGCAAGCTAACTTTGATAGATACTCTTCCCCTGTCACCAGCAATATTCTTTTGGCGAGCTAAATAGCATTAGCTAAGTATATTTTTCGTTGCATGTTTGTATTAATTGTCCAGCACAGAGTATCTTATACGCTACAATGATGTGGACATCATGTTTGTAGACTCCACTTGTCTACTGCTGTACTTACTGGCCAAATGGAGTGGCCCAGATGCCCCCCGATCCGATAGCTTGTTGGAAGCTTATTCGGTTTCTCGAAGGTACCCGCGGTCCCTATCCCCGCTCCATCGCTGGTTTAAAGCGTTGATGCAGCCAGAACTTCACTTCCTGATGCCGCTTCGACGCGAACTCTGACAAGATAGCGGTGACACGGCATACGGCTCTGGCCGCTCATGCAAACGAGTTCGCTGATTGGTCGAATCTGTTCGGTTTAGCTCTCAAAGTCGTAACGATGCACTTGTATGCGGCCCATTCCATATATTCCGCAACACATACAGTTGTGGTGAACGAGCCTCTTTGGCCAAGACCTTCTCCGGTAACTTGAGACTCGAATACCAAGCAACGAACACCGTGTTCCAACTCGAACGTCAGTTGGTCGCGCGGTGTTGACCAGAGAGCGGCGTTCTATGTGGGTGGTTACTGGAGCGCTCTCGTCTTGTGTGACCTAACAATGATACTATTATGTATTAACCTACTTAAAAACGGCTATTAAAACCCTCTATAGGAATATATGTGTCCATCGGATAGTTGCCATGCTACCAAAGTGTCTGAATTGATAAAGCATGTTAATAAGATAAGAGATGTTTATTGTGAATTTCTTAATACATAATTATTCGCAACAGCAAGTATGACTAGTAAAACTGTTCACGTAAACAGTAGCTTAATGTAAACAATTACGTGTTTAACATCAAAACCCACAAAGATAACATTGTGTGCAAAGCTAATTAGACTCAGTCTGACTAAAGAAATGAACCTGCTTTAAAAATATATATCTGTATATTTTGTTCCAATAGAGAGCTAAAAAGTGCAAAAATACAGTGGGCCTATATTTTATCATATATTTTCAAATAGTGTATTTGTTTTTCAATAATATCATGCATCTCACTTATAACACACTGCTACATTAATATACTGATTGTGATGTGTCAGTTAACACTTGATATAAGTGGTCATTATACACTAATGTAAAGGTGTTTTAGCAAGTTAAAACAAGTTCATAACAACTGCAGGTAGGATTCCCCATAGATATATAAACAGATATATTATCTATGGGATTCCCAGTCAATGGTGCAGGGTGGTTTGGAATTTTGGAAAACAAACATACAGGAAATTATGTCACAATGGAACAACAACAACTTACAGAACACGACAACAGCCAATGGGAGTCCAACGAAGAGACAGTATTGTGCATAGTGAATGGTTAAACCAGTGAAACGACTGGTTAACTGGTTAGTCATAATAAAGCACTGTGATGTGTTGCTACTTCTTTGTGGCTTATCAGCTGAACTGGGATCATACTTCACAGCCTTTCTACTGACTGAGTGAGTGAGTGAGAGTGATAACAGAGTGAGGCATTCAGGGTGTGTGTGTGAGTAAGTGAACGTATAATTCTTGAATGAATGAGTGAGTGAGATGATACGCAACAGTAGGCCAGCTGGTGAAAAATACAGTAGTAGTGATGTCACTGTCGTCTCCATAGTAACGTGTGTGTGCGTGTGTGTGCGTATATGTGTGTGTGTGTGGCAGCAGACAGGCAGGCTTCGTCACCTCTCTCCTCCTCTTCCTCAGCCCTTACCAACGGCCTTCAACAGGAGCTGCAGAAGAAGGAAGACATGGGGTGACCAGGTGAGCTTCTGTGTGTACCTGTGTGTGTGTACCTGTGTGTGTGTACCTGTGTGTGTGTGTGTGTGTGTGGGTGTACCTGTGTGTGTGGGTGTGTACCTGTGTGTGTGTGTACCTGTGTGTATGTACCCGTGTGTGTACCTTTGTGTGTGTACCTGTGTGTGTGTACCTGTGTGTGTGTTTACCTGTGTGTGTGTGTGTGTGTACCTGTGTGTATGTGCCTGTGTGTGTGTGTGTACCTGTGTGAGGTGGTACTCTCCGTCCACCAGCTGTTCGATGATGTTGAAGTGGTCCGTGTTTGGAACGTCCTCTAGAGTCACCTTCAGCCCTGACGACTGCAACGCCTGCAGGTGGGCGGGGTCAAACATGGATGTCATCCACTACAACGACACTTTTATTCAAAGCGACACACAAATACTGCCTACGGAAAGTACAGCTGTCGAAATCCACAACCAGAAGTGCACAGTTCAAAGACATACTTGGAGAAAGAAACAGAAAGAGAGGAAGGGAAAACAGTTGGAGAGAAAGAAGAGAGAAGAGAGAGAGAGAGAGAGAGAGAGAGAGAGAGAGAGAGAAGAGAGAGAGAGAGAGGAGAGAGAGGAGAGAGAGAGAGAGAGAGAGAGAGAGAGGAAGGAAGCTGAACAGAAGGTTGTCAGTGTTCAGGGCTGACCTTGAAGTAGTCCTCAGACTGCTTCCGGAACTCCGGTGAGTCGTTCTGCGCCACGGCAACCACAATGTCGCAGTCGGAGGAGGCGACTTTGAGCTGGGCCACCAGCTGGCTGGGGCTGTTTCTCACGGCAACCTCCCTGATAGGGGAGAGGGGAAGGGGGGTCACTGATGGATAATCTCTCTCTCTCTCCCTCCCCCTTTCTCTCTCTCTCTCTCCCCCCTTTTCTCTCTCTCTCTCACACACACACACACACACACACACAGCTGTAGAGCGGTACGTGTGTCGGTCGTACTCTGTCATTTTCAGAGGCTCGTTGACGTAGGTGGACAGGATGGGCAGGAGGTCGTATATCCCACTGACCAGGAACGCCCCTGACAGACACAGGGGAGAGAGGGACGGAGGGAGAGAGACACAGGGGAGAGAGGGGCGGAGGGAGAGAGGGACGGAGGGAGAGAGACACAGGGGAGAGAGGGGCGGAGGGGGGAGAGGGACGGAGGGAGAGAGACACAGGGGAGAGAGGGGCGGAGGGGAGAGAGGGACGGAGGGAGAGAGACACAGGGGAGAGAGGGGCGGAGGGAGAGAGGGACGGAGGGAGAGAGACACAGGGGAGAGAGGGGCGGAGGGAGAGAGGGACGGAGGGAGAGAGACACAGGGGAGAGAGGGGCGGAGGGGGAGAGAGACACAGGGGAGAGAGGGGCGGAGGGGGAGAGGGAAAGAGAGAGAGTCAAATCATGATGAACTACAGGCCTCTTCCAGTATTGTGCTGCTCCACCTTTGACCTCTCACCTTTGATCTGGGGCCTGACACTGTACTGGGACCAATCAGTGGACAGGACCATGGCGGCCAGGTGAGCCCCCGCGGAGTGGCCACACAGGTACAGACCGCTGGACACACACACACACACACACACACAGGTAAATCACAGGTGTATCAGACCAGAGACAGCTCATATAGAGGGTCATTATGGGTAATGAAGCATAGTACAGTAGACGTCTAAGACGGACAGAGAGACAGAGATGACGTGAGTGTGGACCTGATATGTGAGTACTGCTGAATGACCGACACCACACTCCTCCGCACCTGAGACACCATCACATCCATGTTCCCTACAGAGGAACACAGAGGAGGGAGGGAGAGGGAGAGAGGGAGGAGGAGAGAGAGAAAGAGGGGGAGGGAGGAGGAGAGAGAGAGAGAGAAAGAGGGGGAGGAGGAGGAGAGAGAGGGAGAGGGAGAGAGAGGGAGGGAGGGAGGAGGAGAGGGAGGAGAGAGAGAGAGAGAGAGAGAGAGAGAGAGAGGTGAACGGGTGGTCTGCTTGTTTCTTGAGCTGGTGGTTCTGCGCCGCACACACCGCGCTGTGCTGTACCTTTTGGAGCGATGTCGTAACCCACGGCGACCACGACCACGCCCTTGCCGACCAATGGGACGGCCATAAATCCAGACTCCTCTTTGCTGTCAGGAAATGGAGTCACACAAACACACACGTATAATAAACAGAGAAATAAACAAACTAAACAGGAGTCCAGTCTGAATTCTTGCTACACAGTGAACACTGAAGCCTGACTCCAGACCAGGACACACAGGGACCACGGAGAGAGAGGGGCACCTGAGGAACTGCCAGTAGCCGCCATGGAGGTAGATAACCAGGGGGACGTCTGCAGGAGGAGAGAGGGGAGCGGGAGGGAGCGAGGAAGAGAGAGGGGGGAGCGAGGAGAGAGAGGGGGGAGAGAGGGAGAGAGAGGGGGAGCGAGGGAGAGAGAGGGGGAGCGAGGAGAGAGAGGGGGGAGCGAGGGAAGAGAGGGGGGAGCGAGGGAGAGAGGGGGGAGCGAGGGAGAGAGAGAGGGGAGCGAAGGGAGAGAGGAGGGGGGAGAGAGGGGAGCGAGGGAGAGAGAGAGGGGAGAGAGGGAGAAGCAAGAGTTATGGTGATCATGTTATAAAGGGTTATGGGGAAACCAAGGAGGTATTCCTATAGGTTCTCTTTGATCTCTGTGCGCGCACACACGCGCACACACACACACACACACACACACACACACCTGGGGAGGAGGACACACACACACACCTGGGGAGGAGGACACGCACACACACACACAAACACACCTGGGGAGGAGGTGCTGGGTACGTAGACATCCAGCTTCTCTCCGTCTCCATCGCCGTAGGGAACGTTGAGCAGAGTCTGGGCCAGACCCCGGGCTCGCTCTGTACCTACACACACACACACACACACACACACACACACACACACACACACACACACACACACGTAGTGGTTAGAACATACACAACATAGACATCACGTTCCCAACTGGAGCGTACATGTGCTAAATTAATCAAATGTAATGTATAATAAGAGATCGTGCCAACTATAGTAAATATTTAACAAGCGAAAGAGCACCTAACACACGCACATAATACTGAGAACACAAACACACCAATCACAAAATACTGCTCTCATGTCACTGGTTTGTGATGCATCAATAACCGGACAACACCCAATCTATAACAGCGGGCAAAGATCCGATCTCTCGCGGGTTTCATTCATTTCTAACGTAATTATTTACGTTAACGTAATCATTTACGTTAAATCAGTACACTAATCTTGTGGATCGTGGACTGACCTGCTTTCAGCGCCGTTACGTGGGCTTTGATTACATCGTCGGCAGACATTCTGTGCGACCACTGACTTGGCGAGAACTGTTTCTCGAGTTCCTGTCAAACGGTTAAAAAAAAGTGGGTTTTGTTGTCAGTTGAGCGGCCATGCAAACCCGTGCACAGGCTGGCTAGGCATGATCAATGCAGTGTCACGTCATTATCAGTCCATTGACGAACAGCGCCCTCTTGTGGCAGTTATCCTAATAATAGGGAAACAACAGGTGTGTTACTAAGTTTCACTCAATTGGTTTTTCTAAATATTTAAACCAAATGACCGTTGGTGAGTATGTCACGATATATCCTATCAGATATAACCTTTCACCCCATGCACAATGTAGGAGAAATGTGGACACCGTGCTGACATTATGAAATTATGTGTTAAAGTAGGCTAGATCATTTTAACACTAGTTTTTTAACCGCTAAAACTGTCAAAACTTACATCTTTCTTCATATCCTTCCAATGAGTCATTTTCAAGCTTTAAATCAAAGATAAAAACGGAAAATACTGGACAACTCTTGTGACAAAGAAGACCCTCTGAAGTGTACGGAACCTTTGGAGTTTACATTAGATTTCAACCAATCAGAGAGTCTGGTTGTAGCGTGTCGATCCAAGTCTCCAAACTCCGTATTTTCCCTCACGTGCAGGGAATATGACCGACGCAGATTCTGTAAATAATTTGCCAAATGCTCGATAACGATTGGAATAACATACTTTGCTGAATTCATGATGTTCAATGTCAAAATAAACCGACATAATTCTTTTTAATACAAAAACGAACCCTGATATTGCGCTGTTTTGGCCTTCCGTTGCTTTTGTAAGCTAGTTTAACAACACACTACAACTTAAGTATTTCAGTAATATTATGACAAACTGAAAATCTTCGAAAGAAAGCAATACACCCTTTATGGAAACATCTGTCTCCCGCCTAAAGGATATTGTTGCTGGGTTTTGGCACAGTCGGGTTGGAGACGTCAAATGTATCTAAACTCTCATTGGTTGTTTTTGTGACGTTGTTCCAAGATCATTGGATGTCCCGGTTCTGTATAAAACCAACCGGTAGTAGTTCAGACGCGGGACATTCAATTTACATTCAAACAGCTGCGAGATATTTAGCAAAACTTGTCAAGATACTTTATAAGATACTTTATACGATACTTTATTAAAAAACAACACTTGAAATACCTCAAAATGGATTGCTTGAACGTTCCAAAAATTCTGCCACATTCCCCGAGGAAAGCACGAGGACAAATCCAGGTGGGTTAATGTTGACTTGAATCCTACAGTAATAGATATCCGTAATCAATTAATTATATTTTTCAGCAATAGTATAGTATAATAGTACAGCATAACGATAGTATAAACTGTTAATCAATGCATTGAACAATTACGTGTTTGAACTGCATTGTTTAATCAAACAATAACATTGCCGTTTAGTTAACTGAATCATTAACAACGCAATTGATCTGTTCATGTTTTTACAGGTCATCTTCGGGCCAATGTTTTCTGGCAAAAGGTGTGTATACTAAGAGTTATTACCGGCGAAATCAAGTTGATGAGTGTGTGTGACAATAATAACCTTGAGTAGACCTACTGTAGCCTATATCCCGCCAAATAAAACGTGAAACAATAGCAAGCTCACTTTGTGTATGCTACAGTAACAATACTACTCCCGTGACAGCTAGCTAGCTAACTCCTAATATAACTACAAGCAGTTTTTTACAGTTCGCCGTCTTTTTAAACGGATTATTTGCTTGTATATGAACATCACAGTTAACGGACATTCGCTTTCCACAGCACGGAGTTGATGAGACGAGTACGCCGCTTCCAGGTAGCCCAGTACAACTGCCTTGTGATCAAGTATGCCAAAGACACTCGCTACTCCGAAAAGGGAGTGGCCACACACGACCAGTAAGGACAAATATGGCTAATCTGAATCCATAGTCTCATCCTGCATGATAAGATTTACACGATTAAGTTAGAGATTGGAGTAGGACTACATGCTGGGACTGTGTGTGCTGTGCCGCTTTAAAGCGTCTGCTACTATTAACTTATATAAGACCTTACAGCCTCAGCAAAATATTGAACACGGAATTTTATGAAATCATAGTTATTTGATTTGATTTATTATTATAACACGATGGTTCTCGACAGTCAAAAAGATGTATGGAAGAAAGGAAGGACAGACTAGTTGAGTACTAAACCGTTTCTCTCCACAGAAACACTATGGATGCCGTTCCAGCCAATCAACTGGGAGATGTGCGGTCTCTCGCGCTGAATGCCTGCGTCATCGGAATAGACGAGGGCCAGTTTGTACGTAGACTTACCGTCGCTCAGGTGATGTTGAAGAACGGTTGGTTGGCTAAATGCTAAATGTCCTCTCTGGTGTCCGTAGTTTCCTGACACAGTGGAGTTCTGTGAGGAGATGGCAAACAAGGGGAAGACCGTCATCGTTGCAGCCCTGGATGGAACCTTCCAGAGAAAGGTGTGTGTGTGAGAGAGAGATGGTCAGCTTCCCTTTGGCTGCCTCCCCTCAAATACATGTAAATAAAACTGCACCCTCATTCCTAACCGTGTGTGTGTGTGTGTGTGTGTGTGTGTGTGTGTGTTTAGGCGTTTGGCAACATCCTTAACCTGGTTCCGCTGGCGGAGAGTGTCGTGAAGCTGAATGCCGTGTGCATGCAGTGCTTCACTGAGGCGGCCTACACCAAGAGACTGGGGGCGGAGAAGGAGGTGAGGGAGGGAGAGGGGCGGAGAAGGAGGTGAGGGAGGGAGAGGGGCGGAGAAGGAGGTGAGGGAGAGGGGCGGAGAAGGAGGTGAGGGAGAGAGGGGAGAAGGAGGGGAGGGAGAGAGGGGGGGTCATTAAAACCTTCACAGAAAATTTCATTTACAGAAAACGCTGCATCATCCCACCTTCTCCCTTTCCTCGTCTCACAAAATCCTTGTTCATTACCCCATAATCTGCATGTATCCCCCCCCCTCACTTCCTGTGTTTGCCCCGCCCCCAGGTGGAGGTGATTGGTGGAGCCGACAAGTACCACGCGGTGTGCAGGAAGTGCTACGGCGGCCTGATGGAGAGAGAGAACAGCGCCCCCCTACAGGGACGAGACGCCACCACACCTCACTGCCAAGCAGCTGGACGCTAGCTCCGCCCCCAGGAAGATCCTAGCACAGCTCTACCTCTGAGCGCGCTCAGTACGAACCCGTGACGTCACCGTGGTTACGGGAGTGTACGCACTTGGACGTGGACAATCGCAGTAGCCGTTTTTTTTTAATTTTTATCACAGGCCAACTATAATGGTTGTAAAGTAAGGGGAGAAATGAAATAATTCATCATATCTTCTACCCAGAACTGAGCTGTGATGGTACTGTATGTACAGAAGGGAAACCCTTGGTTTTAGTAATTTTTTATGTTTTTAATATTTTTTTATGTTTTTAATATTCATGCGTCCTTTTCTTCACTTTGTTACATAGAATTCATAACTGTTGCGCTTGATGAACTTGATTCTGTTTTCATCCCATTGTACATGTTGCTAAATGGAAGTATTTAAATAAGTTATTAGAAAACGTTGTATTATTATTATTATGTGTGTGTGTGCGCACATTTTAACTTGTCTGTAGAGACAGCATCGTTCCTGTTTCTGGAATATTCTGCATTCTATAGTTCCACTAGTTCTATCTGCAGCATTCTGCCACGGTCTGAACTGGGTTCAACCTGGCAGTGTAACACTAGACCCAGCCGCCCGCACGCCCAAAATAACCAGTAGCCTGGCAGGATCTTGGCTCTGCGGAACACTGTCAAACTGCCTGTCAATCGGGGTTGGCATGGCAACACTACATTCCTGTTTTTCCTGTAATCTCATATGGTGTTCTAGAACTGTGGCACCACAATTGGAATGAACCCAGAGTTCTACAGATGATTGACGGTTCGAACTGAACATTCAGAGACATTCCGTTAGCTGTAAGGTGTCTGAAGGCAAACAGGCAAGGCGACTGTCACCACATCCTGGTATCACCCTTGACAACCTTCAGAAAACAACCATGTCAGATTACGAGCCAATCAAATTGAACTGATTTAGGTTCCCCTATGTGATTTCTCCTTTTTCGGATTTTGATCCACAAAGGAGGATGTAGGGCAATACAATGGTCACGAACAAATACAATTAATTATACAGATTTTTATTTTTAACTAGCAGTCAGGTCAAACCATATTTAATCAGACAGGAAATTGTAGACTTTTAAATAACCACATGTAACAAAAAATATAACATGAAAAATAAAATGCACACTGTGGATCAATACATGTATTCATATGCTTCAGAAAATCACATATTTCATTTTGTCCCAGATCCCACGGCTAATAACTACACGAAAAGAGCGTTTTGAAAGACGAAACTGAAGAGATTTAGTTGAAAAGAGTATTTAATCTGTCTGTTGATCACTGAGCGTTAACACCTGCGCGTGAAAGGACCGATGCTAACACCGGCGCTTCGTAGTATAGGGATTGTGTGAGTGCCGTGTGTGTGTGTGTGTGTGTGTGTGTGTGTGTGTGTGTGTGTGTGTGTGTGTGATTCAATACAATTGTGAGTTTGTATGTGTGTAAGATTTTATACAATTGTGAGTCTCTGAAAAGTACAGTAGTTAACAATGAAACACAGGATTACACAGATTTCAGAAAAAACAAACATACATACTTCCTCGTAGGCTACAGCAGATAAAGCTTGGATTTACTTTAGACACACAATCAAGTTTCAGGCCACTTCCTCGTTCTTCTCCCTCAGCGCGAACATTCCAACGAAACCACCAGCCGCAGTTATAACAAAGGTGTGTGTGTGTATGAGTTAATGAATGGAAGCCCCTCGCACAAGCTAGCGAAGCTACATAGGCCTACATATATAAATACCAGTATTGTGTTGTATCCCTACTGTTTCAGCTGCAACAAAGCTACACAGCATTATGCTAAACTGAAAAGGCATGTGCTCACACACACACACACACCAGGGAGGGGGTGTTTGTGTGCGTGTGTTTCTGTGTGTGTGTGTGAATGCGTCTTTCTTTCTCGCCCACACAACATTCACACACAGACGCGAGGGGCCACACACCACAAGACAAAGTCGTGACCTGTTTCAGCCGCTTGGCTAGAGCATCGCTGTCCTCACCTCCGGTCTGACCTGCCCATCAAACTACACCTCGACTAACCCAGGAAAACACTTAAAAGTGACTGAATTAAATTGGGTTTTACCCCCCCGAGTTACTAGTTGTTTCAAGTAGTTTTTGTCTGGGGGGGGGAGAGTGACAGGTGGGCGCTAGGACCCAGGGTGTCGTAGCTGCTGGAGGGTTTAACCACAGTGACAACAAGGTTAAGCTGTTTCCTGCGGAGTTCACAACCTTCCTTCCACTCCCTCTCGACAGAAATAACAACTGATCTAACACAACGGGGTTGGCCTGAGCTGCGAGAAAGACAGAATGCTTTTACCGATCTAGTTACGCTAGATCAGATGTTACCTCGTTCAAGGCAAATGGTGTTTGATTCTCAGTATTCAAACTAAGACAGGCTAGGCCTCCACTCTTCAACTGTCAGTTTGTCCGTTTCCGTGTCAACCGTGTGGTTGAGTCTGGCTTTCAGAGCATCTGACAGAGGGAGTTATTTACATACAACACAGTATTTATGGTAACTACGGCTGCTGAAGAGGGACAAACAGCCTGGCAGGTGTCACAGGGTAAAAGAGGCACATTGGGTTTAATAGTGCAGTTGGTATTTTCCCAATTGCATTCAGTAGTTTCCCACTAAAGTGATTTGGTAAAATCAAATTAAATAAACATATTTTTGGGACATTTAATTTAATCAAATATTGTGCTTGTAAGTTGTCTACAGAATTTCCCCAAAAAATAAAACCAAAATAAAAAAACGACCTTAAAAAAATAAAACACACACACACACAGGCATTCAAAATTCAAAAAATAGCGGTTGGCATATGTACAGATATGCATTCCTCCTCCGGAATGCAGGTATTGGCTTCTCAGTTCTGAACACAGAAAAGAAAAAGGTATAGAACACTTCCCCGAGCATTCTCATTGGCTGATCTTCATTGTCCCACCCATGTGACCTCTGATCACCACAATCATATGAGCAAACATTCCCCTAGCCCCACCCCCTGCCCTACTAAAACACCTCCATCCCCCTTCCTTTTGAGAAATCTCTAATCAGATCATCAAAGACCAGTGATCGTCCCAATAGAACGCTGCTCGCTTTCACCCATCCAATCACCTTACGATCGGGTATGACCTCAAACAAGGCAGGGAACGAGGACGCGTCGTTACCGCACAAAACCCTGGGGCTCCCTCTGTGCTCCACCCCTCTCTCTCGACATGGCTCAGTAGTTTGGGGGCTGGTACCCCATGTCCCCCTGGGGCTGGCTCTGGGGGGCGAAGGGGGGCTTCTGGTAATCGTCCGGCCCGCTGGTGGGGTAAGCGGAGTAGGTGGTGGGAGCGTAGGTGGTGGGCGGGTAGGAGGAAGGGTCGTAGGTGGTGGGGGCGTAGGTGGTGGGGGCGTAGGTGGGGGGGGTAGGGGGTGATCTGGTCCGGGGGGGGCGTTGGAGTAGTTCTGGGCGAGGGTGTCCACGCCCTGGCGGTAGCGACCCAGAGCAAAGTAGGTCAGGATCGCCTGCGGGCCACAAAGAAGAGGAGACGCCGATCAATCAATCAGAAAATCAATCAATCAACATACTTCCTGGACTGACGGGCTTGGAACAGGAAGCTGTAGATGGATGTACAGTTATAGATAGTGTGCTGACCGTAGGTGATACAGGTGTGCTGTGAGGTGATACAGGTGCTGTAAGGTGATACAGGTGTGCTGTGAGGTGATACAGGTGTGCTGTGAGGTGATACAGGTGTGCTGTGAGGTGATACAGGTGCTGTGAGGTGATACAGGTGTGCTGTGAGGTGATACAGGTGTGCTGTGAGGTGATACAGGTGATGCGAGGTGATACAGGTGATGTGAGGTGATACAGGTGTGCTGTGAGGTGATACAGGTGTGCTGTGAGGTGATACAGGGGCTGTGAGGTGATACAGGTGTGCTGTGAGGTGATACAGGTGTGCTGTGAGGTGATACAGGTGCTGTGAGGTGATACAGGTGCTGTGAGGTGATACAGGTGTGCTGTGAGGTGATACAGGTGTGCTGTGATGTGATACAGGTGTGCTGTGAGGTGATACAGGTGCTGTGAGGTGATACAGGTGTGCTGTGAGGTGATACAGGTGTGCTGTGAGGTGATACAGGTGTGCTGTGACAGGTGTGATGGCAGTCCTCCTCACCCAGGTGGCGATAGAAAGAAGGAGAAGGCTATGGTGGCGCGGGCCGCATCCTGGGGGATTCCACTCACGTTGTCCGTGCGACCCCATTGGCTGGCAAGCAGGCAGAAACACACAAACCACAGGAAGGTCCACGCCCCTAAAACAACGTACAACACACACACACACACACACACACACACACACCCAAAGTGGGAAGAATTTAGTATTTGTTTTGAGAAAACACTATAACACTATAACTAGCTGTTGTTCCTTCTCCCTCATCACTCTGAGTTAAGGTTACCGATGACAACCATGAAGAATATGACATCCCATAACCCTAATCTGACCCCTGACCTGAAAAGGGTCCAGGTCGGCCATAAAAACAAATACGACATCACCCCATCAGCGATACGACCCCTGACCCCTGGTCAAAGAAAAACTCTGACGGCCACAACAACAAACATGACGACCCATGACCCCCGCTGCGACCCCTGACCTGAGAAGGCCAGGTCGGCCATGACGGAGTACTTCCTCTCCTGGGCGCTGCTCATCAGAGGCAGGTACGCGTCCACCATGGCGAAGCCCACGCAGGCCATGAAGGCGATGACACCGATGCCCACGGCGTAGTGACACGCAGAGTCGTTCTGGTTGAAGATGCACTTTGTGTCGGCGCTCAGGTGGGAGTTGACGTATCCTTCCGCCGTCACGGTGGCGAACACCACGATGGAAAAGATCTAGGAGAGAGAGAGAGAGAGACAGAGAGAGAGAGAGGGGGAGAGAGACAGAGAGAGGAAGAGAGAGAGAGAGACATGAGAGCGAGAGAGAGAGGGAGAGATGAGAGGAGAGATGAGAGATAGAGATGATAGACAGCAGAGAGAGATAGCGAGTGTAGTAGAGCACATAGACGAGAGCAGCATCAAAAGTGACATGAATAGAGATCGGGGAATCGCCCTCATCCACGTCCTCCCTCGTAAGGCAGAAGGGGTGGGGGCTTCTGTTCCATTCAGATCCTCTGTACCAGCATGCTCAATCAAGCACAGATGAAGTAATCGAGCAGATTGGCGGTACTGTGTGATGCTGCAGGCCAGCTAATCCACAACAGAGAGGATGAGTGGAGCCGGAACTGGCATGTTGCCATGGAGTCACCGGTATCTGTGTTCTGCACTGTCATTAGGGTGGTGTGTCATGTGACAAGCCTCTGAGTCATGTGACCAGCCTCTGAGTCATGTGACCACCATTGCCACCGGGCACAGAGAGAGAAAGAGAAACAATGAGAGGGGAAAGACAAAGAGAGAGAGAGAGAGGGGGGAGGAAAGAGAAAGAGAGAGAGCGAGCGAGCTAGAGTAAGAGAAAATATCAGGGAGTTCCAAACCACAAATATACTCTCAGAGAAGTGAGAGCGAGAGTTTGTGTTCGTGTGTGTGTGTGTGTGTGTGTGTGTGTGTGTGTGCGTGTGCGTGTGCGTGTGCGTGTGCGTGTGTGTGTGTGTGTGTGTGCGTCTCTCTACGATAATGGGAGAGAGAGCGAGACACAGAGACGTATTGTACAGGGTCGTTTTTTGAAACAAAGAGGGGTAAATCCAGCGCCAGCCTGTCAGTGTGAGGAAGACTGTGTGTGTGTGTGTGAGAGTGTGTGTGTGTGTGAGAGAGTGTGAGAGAGTGTGTGTGTGTGTGTGTGAGGAAGACTGTGTGTGTGTGTGTGTGTGTGTGAGGAAGACTGTGCGGGGACAGACGCTGATAATGACCTGGGCCTCCTGACGCCTAACACAGGACGGAGTTCACCCTGCGCCATGTCACACCACAACGCTGTGTGTGTGTGTGTGTGTGTGTGTGTGTGTATGTGTGTGTGTGTGTGTGAGGGGGCAAGGGAGGATCATCTTACCTCCCCACCAGCCCTGTTTAAAGTGTACTGCCAACAGGGGAGGAAAAGGGGAGGGAGGGAGGGGAGGAGGGGAGGGAGGGGGAGGGAGGGAGGGAGGGAGGTGAGGAGGGAGGGAGGGAGGGAGGGAGGGAGCGGTGATGGGGCGGGAGGGATGGGAGGGAGGAGGGTAGTGTGGGGGAGTGCGGGAGCGTGGGCGAGGGGAGGAGGGGGGGGGGCTCTTGTCAGCAGATGGCACATTCTGTCCTCCTCTGTCATATTTACCTGCTGTTACACTAGGCAGCCGTATTACCCTGACACACACACACACACACACACACACACCCACACACACACAACACACCACACACACACACACCCACACACCACACACACACACACACACCCACCCCTCCCTGCTGATGACAATGACCAAGGAAAGGAAACGAGGAAAATACCGTAGTGTGTCGACACCTCAAGTTGGAATTCACGAATCGGCGGCGTTGGTCTGCCTAGTGACAGGTGACAAGGACAAGAGCTTCCTCTCTCTCTCTCTCTCTCTCCACACCATACTGTCTCTCTCCCCCTGTCCCTCTCTCTCTCTCACATCATACTGTCTCTCTCCCCCTGTCCCTCTCTCTCTCTCTCTCACACACCATACTCTCCTCTCCTCCCCCTGTCCCTCTCTCTCACATCATACTGCTCCTCTCTCCCCCCTGTCCCTCTCGTCTCTCACACAACACCATCACTCTCTCTCTCCCCCTTCCCTACTCTCTCACTCAGTCCCTCTCGTCTCTCACATTCACTCCTCTCATGCCTCTCCCCCTCGCTCCTCTCCCCCTTCCTCCTCTCTCACACATACTGCTACTCTCCCCCTTCCCTCTTCTCTCACACTCTGTCTCTCTCCCCCTGTCCCTCTCTCTCTCTCACCATCATCATGTCCTGTCTCTCTCCCCCCTGTCCCTCTCTCTCTCTCACACACTCATACTGTCTCTCTCCCCCTGTCCCTCTCTCTCTCTCACCATCATACTGTCTCTCTCCCCCTGTCCCTCTCTCTCTTACTCATGTGTTGATACTTCTGCTGCGGTAACCGATAATTACACCAAACCAAATAAACGGATCTTAAACCAGACTAGTGATTGGCATGGAAAGCCCCTTTCTTACCCTCCATCTCTCCACCTCCTCATTGATGGGATCACATTGCAACACGGCCACAGAACATTCCCAGTCTGCCTTATGAGCAAAGATAGGGCTCAGCCAACCCTGCCCTTTGTCCTCCAACTGCACTGAGACATTGACGGTTTGAAGGGACTATATAGGACTTTAGGGGGGGACTTTAACTTATAGTCCATGATCTGTGCCTTATCGTAGGTGTTGTAGCCTATACGGTGTAGATAACGTTGTTTATTTAGCTTCAGGTCAGAATCTGAAGAAGAAGAAGAAGAAAAAACGTACATCCTCCCATCTCCATACTTGACGGGCATCCGGGTTTTTGTGAGTGTGTGATAGGCACATTTTAGTCCACGCCTGACTAATGTTAATCATGTTTATCACTAAGCCTAGTCTAGTTCAAGAGCGTGTTGTGGTCTATGACGAAGCCACCGCCGTTGCGACAGTGCACGCGGTTGTTGTCCCCACGCGTTTGCCCACTACTCGCGCCAGCTGCTGTGCGGTGCTGTGTCATGACACCAGCTGTTCCAGAAACCTAACGCTCGCGACGGACCTCAACTGTCAACAACAACAAAAAGGCTTTTAAACTTTGTATCGGCTCTTAAACGTTCTAAGTTCTAGCGTAGGCTATGCTTATAAAATAAATGTACAAATTGCAGAGTTTGTTGGATACACTGTGTAGCCTACACATGTACATATAGGCCTGTATATTTCTATAGTGGCCCGTTTACTCCAATGCACTGTTGTAGGACAAGGGGCCACCTGTTCGCACGCCGATTTTCTCTCTCACCTTTAAACGACCGAAATCTGGTCAATAAGTAACAAAGTCAAACAGTATCGCCCACTTACCCAACTCAGAAACCGAACGATTGTCTGCGGTTGTCGGACAAACTTCTGAAAGTCGAATCCGCCACCTGCAAGCGAAGCCCCGTAGGCACTCGCAGCGCCGGTCTCCTCCATGTTTGACCTGCTAATATAGTTTGCTCTGTCCCGCGGAGTCGGTCACAAGACCGTTGGCTGCGATCTTCCCTGTGACTTGACCAAGTTGACAGATAGCAAACAAGTACTTTTTTCCTCACTCACTGCTGTAGCTACTTCCTGAAACTGAAAGGAGCGCCACCCACTTCGGAGAAAAATCGTCCCCATGCGTAGCGTTGGCTGGGTCTGTTTGTTTTGGTTTATAATTGTGGCCCGTGTTCTCACTGCAGGCTCTCTGAAAGACTCTCCTCCCCCCGGCATGTCTCGGAATATAAATCAAGTGCGTTGTGTCTTTATTATAAATCATCGAACTTAACATCGTTAAAACAAATGAATTCATTATATATTTATTTTTGACAGCCACTTATGGCTAATAATACATCAGATAGACATATCTGTGATTCAATGAAATGTTATTAACATCACAAAATTGTGGAACTGTATCTCTTTATATCGGAGCACCCTCCTCTCTCAGAGGTCGTCTTCCTGCTCCACCTCCTCCTCCCTGCTCCTCCTTCTCCTCCTGCTCCTTCTTCTCCACCCTCCTTCTCCTCCTGCTCCTTCTCCTCCTCTGCTCCTTCTCCTCCTCCTGCTCCTCCTCCTTCTCCTGGTCTTTGACCGGGTCCTTCTCCTGGATTTCCTCCTGGGCTTTCTCCTCCTCCTCCTCGTCCTCCTCCTCCACCTCCCCCTGCTGCCTCTCCTCCTCCACCGCCCCCTCCTCCACCTCCCCCCTCCTCCACCTCCCCCCTTCTGCCCTCTCCTCCTCCACCCTCCCCCTCCTCCTCCTCCCCCTCCTCCACCTCCCCCTTCTGCCTCTCCTCCTCCACCTCCCCCTCCTTCTCCTCTCTCCTCCTCCTCCACCTCCCCCTCCTCCTCCTCCCTCCTCCTCCTCCCCCTCCCCCTTCTGCCTCTCCACCTCCTCCACCTCCCCCTCCTCCACCTCCCTTTCTCCTCCTCCTCCACCTCCCCCTCCTCCTCCCCCTCCTCCACCTCCCTGTTCTCCTCCTCCAGGCTCGTCCGTCTCAGAGGCTGACTGATCCAGAGCCACTCGTCCAGAGACTCGACTGAGCCCTGAAGAGAGAGAGACAGGGGGATGAAACACAGAGAGGAAAGGATGAAGAGATGAAGAGAGAGACAGGGGATGAAACACAGAGAGGAAAGGATGAAGAGATGAGAGAGAGACAGGGGATGAAACACAGAGAGGAAAGGATGAAGAGATGAAGAGAGAGACAGGTGGGATGAAACACAGAGAGAGGAAAGGAGGAGAATAGATGAAGAGAGAGACAGGGGTGATGAAACAGAGAGAGAAAAGGAGTGGAATAGATGAAGAGAGAGACATGGGGATGAACACATAGATGTAGTAGTAATAGATTAAGAGAGATACGGTGGGATGAAACAGAGAGAAAAGGGGAAGAGATGAAGAGAGACAGGGTATGAACACAGAGAGAGGAAAGGAGGAGAATAGATGAAGAGAGAGACAGACTTTGCCAGGAACAGATAACGAAAAAATGTGAGAGAGATCGATGCTATAGAGACAAACACACACTGATTAAAAAAGACAACAAATACAGTCGTATGCAAAAGTTTAGGCACCCCTCTGAGGCTGCATGATAATTTCCTGTCTTCACCAAAAAGATCAATATAATATTGTAATATTACTTTTCTAGTTAACACTGAGTGCTGGGGTGTTTTCCAGACAAAGATATTTGGTGTAGCAGTATTTAGTTGTGTGAAATTAAATCAAATGTGAAAAAAAGGCTGTGCAAAGTTTGGGCACCCTTATCATTTATTTGATTTGAATACCTCTGCCTACTAAATGCTGATTAACTGCAACACATAGTTAGTCTGGTTAACTCGTTAAGCCTTCAATTACATAAAAAGGTGCATTCAATCATTAGAAAGGGTATTTAAGTTAGCCAATTGCAAGTTTTGCTTCTCTTTGATTCTCCTCTGAACAGTGGCAAATGGGGGCATCAAAACAGCTATCAAATGATCTAAAAACAAAGATTGTTCAGCAGTATGGTTTAGGGGAAGGCTACAAAAGTTATCCCGGAGGTTTCAGCTATCAGTTTCCACTGTGAGGAATGTCATTAGGAAATGGAAGGCAACAGGCACAGTTCTTGTTAAGGCCAGAAGTGACAGGCCAGGAAAAATAACAAAGGGGCAAAGGCGAAGAATGGTCAGAATGGTCAAGGACAACCCTCAGATCACCTCCAAAGAGCTGCAAGGTCATCTTGCTGCAGATGGTGTCACTGTGCATTGCTCGACCATTCAGCGCACATTGCACAGAGAACAGCTGTATGGGAGAGTGATGCGGAAGAAGCCTTTTCTGCACACGCGCCACAAAAAGGCTCGCTTGAGGTTTGCCAAACTACATTTGAACAAGCCAGGCTCATTTTGGAACAAAGTACTGTGGACTGATGAGACAAAGATGGAGTTATTCGGTCACAACAAGAGGCGTTACGCATGGAGGCAAAAGAACACAGCATTCCTAGAAAAACACTTGCTGCCCACAGTAAAATTTGGTGGGGGGTCCGTCATGCTGTGGGGCTGTGTGGCTAGTGCAGGAACTGGGAATCTAGTTAAAGTTGAAGGTCGTATGGATTCACTCAGTACCAGCAATTCTGGACAATAATGTTCAAGAATCTGTAACAAAGCTGAAGTTACGGCGCAGTTGGGTGTTCCAGCAGGACAACGACCCGAAACATTGCTCCAAATCCACTAAGGCATTTATGCAGAGGAACAACTACAATGTTTTGGAATGGCCATCCCAGTCCCCAGACTTGAATATAATTGAAAATCTATGGGGTGACTTGAAGCGGGCTGTCCACGCTAGGCACCCATCAAACCTTACTCAACTGGAGATGTATTGTAAGGAAGAATGGTCCAAATTACCTCAATCCAGAATCCAGACACTCATCTGAGGATATAAAAAGCGTCTAGAAGCTGTTATTTTTGCAAAAGGAGGCTCTACTAAATATTAATGTGATTTTTCTGTTGGGGTGCCCAAATTTATGCAAGTGTCTAATTCTCTTATGATGCGTATGGCATATTTTCTGTTTATCAAATAAACCTTATTTCACGGCTAAAATATCACTGTCCATGACGTATGTGTATATATATGACAAAGACGTTCCTCATCCAAACGCCCAACATTTTATAGATGAAAGTAATGGAGATTATCAGGGGTGCCCAAACTTTTGCATACGACTGTATATGTTATTCCACTCCTACCTGATGGGAACCATTGATTTTGGCTGCTCTCACAACATCTTCATCCTCCTCGTACCTCCGTCACCCTGACAACACATACACATAAAACACACACTGAATGTGTAACCACGTGGACTGGGTCAAACTGGGTGTCTTTTGGCGGGAGGCTTATCTATAAAAACAAAATGGCCGACTCACCAGCTGCTCGTCATCGAAAGCGTACGAGACAGACTTGGCCGCCATCTCTAGATTCAACCTGAGAAATGGAGAAAGAGAGATAAGAGAGAGGTAGAGAGATGGAGAAAGAGAGAGAGAGAGACAAACAGAGTCAAAGAGGGACAGACGAGAGACAGGGAGACATCCTTAGTTCAGTTCGCTGTGGTTACGTGTTCTGGCTGCTAAAATCGGTAAAAAATGGGTAGAAAATGGGTACCACATCATGCACAGAGAATCGTGACTGAGTTAACTGAGGTTGATGACTTACAGTGACTTCTCAGCATACGGTCCCTGTCCTGAGAGAGGGAGGCAGAAGAGAAGAGAGAGAGAGAGGAGAGAAGAGAGGGAGAGAGATGAGGGAGAGAGATAGAGAGATAGATGCATATTTCTCGTTCTCTCTCTCTCTCTCTCGCTCTCTCGTCTCTCTCTCTCTCTCCTCTCGTCTCTCTCTCTCTCTCGCTCTCTCTCTCTCTCTCTCTCTTCTCTCTCTCTCTGCTCTCTCTCTCTCTCTCTTTCTCCTCTCTCTCTCTCTCTCTCTCCTCTCTTCCTCTTTCTCCTCTCTCTTTCTCTCTCTCTCTCTCCTCACGAAAACTGCAAAAATTGTATCAAATACTAATTGTAGCCTGAGTGCTCAGACAAAAGGTCAAAAGGTCAGAGGTGAACTCACTGTACATCAGCCGATGCAGCACAGAAGGCTGTTGCCAAGGTGACCAGGAAGAGGAAGCAACCAAAGACTACAGCCACCACAGGGGTGGGGAGGTGGTTCAGTACTGAGGAGGAGAGAGGAGAGAGAGAGAGAGAAGGGAGCAGAGAAGGGCGAGGGAGCAAGATGTAGAGATGAGAGGGGAGGCATGGATTTATGGTAGGAAGATGCGTGTTTTATTGCAGTGATTCTCTTTGTAGCTATGTTTCCGTCTCTCGTGCTGCTCGTGGCGTCGCTTTTCCTTCTTCTCGT